>JAEIIH010034897.1:0-40210 GCA_018904745.1 Drosophila orosa | reverse complement strand
CCATGGACTATCAGAGCGAGGAGGCCGGTGCCGCCGCCAGACGGGATTGAGGTGCCCACATAGTCGCTCCGGCAAGGAAAGGTAAACAAGATCCAATCCCAAGATGGAGCCCAAACAGGGCTTAAGCACTTCGCCAGAATATACATGCAGCGCCCAAAACAAAACCAGCGTTGCGTATGTGTAACACAAATATTTTGGCTCGGCAACAAAGCGAGTTTATTTGGTTACCAAGCGCCCCGAGCCCCAAGGCGGAATGGAATACAAAGACAAAAAAGGGAGCCGAGGAAAAAATCAAACGTTTTAATGCGAGGAATTCGAACAATTTGCCTTGATAGCCGCCTAGCCTCACCTTTTGGCCCCACTTTGAATTTCCGTTAAAGAGGGTCGATGCGGTGGCGATGGATGAGCACACACTGCCGAGCCCATTCACACACGCCGAGATAACAATATTGATTTGTCAAAGGGTTTTATAAATTAATCCATGCATCTCAAAAGCAATTTGAATCGGTGAAAGATGAGGACCGAACACAGGTATTCTCCTCCGCACGCCGCCAACGCTTTAAGTATCCTGCAGGTTTACTGCCAGAAGGGAAATTGGATTGGCATTGTCCGCCTTAAAGGCGCACACATCGACGGGGCCTGAATATACCGCGAAGGCACGAGTAAAAATGGAAACGTTTGTCTTATTTTCAGAATTAGCTGAGAGCCGAACAGTACTGAACTCTGTGAAAGAAACCTTGGCATACTCAATGTCGGCCCTTATTAAATATAGCTCCAGACACCAGACCTATTCCATAGAACTAAAGCTCACTAAAGAATTAATTCGATCCATGCGATAAAATAATTAAACCGTCCAAAGACACTCGATTTGCAAACGTGAGCTTCAAGTAAGCACTTGAATCCTCGAATATCCATCTAGGGATGCAAACTGTATTTGGGAAAGCTCATAGCTGACATCCTGCAACCAAGACCTTGGGAGTCCTGAAGAATGTTTGCCAGTCAATCAAAACTAAAATGAATTTAAGTGGTAGCTTTAAACAGGCAGTTCGAGGCTTAGAGCAAAGGTGTTGAAGAATAACTGTGCTAAGGACCGACTCTCAAGTAATTAAATAAAATGGCCCTTGAATTGCGAATCAAATTGCAACCCTAATCTCATTTCGAGTGTGGTCGACCAATATGTGTGTGCACCAATCTCGTTTGGCTGGTCCTCTGTTAAGGGAGATCCTTTTGGGAATGGAAATGGGAATGGGAGGGGGATTTGGACTGGAACTAGGTGTTGGGGTGGGAATGGGAATGGGGCGATGTGGCCACAGCAGCACTTTGTCACCCATTTTATACACAATTTTTGTGAACCCATATTGCTTCTCTTCCACTCGCACAGGTCGAACTCAACCGCGCCATCCTCAAGAACGTGGGCAAGCGAGTGCTCCTGCGCCCAGGTCCCAAGGTAAGCAGCCGCTATCGCCAGCAGTGGCCATCCGAGCGGGAACTGGAACTGGAGCGACAGCTGGAGCGCGACCAGGAGTGGGAGGACCCGGAGGAGCTGCATCAGCAGGAGCAGGAGCAGCCCCTGCAGCACCAGTTGAGTCGACAACAGCTGCTCTTGCCCTGGCAGCATTTCCCCAGCCAACTGTGGAGCTACGGATGGTCGCAGTCTCCGTCACAGTTTGCCGACTCAACACGGACCCTACAGTCCCTACCAGGACAGAAGCAGTTGCTCAGCTATGCGAAGAAATCTCTGGACGTGGCCGGAATGGGACTGGCATCCAGGCATCGGACCAACGGAAATGAAGCTGCTAACGAAACGAGCCAAGAACACGAGAGCGAAGCCAGTAAAAGCTCGGCGAGATATGTGGGCGACGAGGAGCAGGATGACGACGATAACGAGACCGACAACGACACCGAGGCGGCACTAGAGGGGTTCGAGCCCAACTGGGCCAACGAGGAGGCAGCTGGAAGTGGTCGTGGACGCGGACGAGGACGCGGGCGTGGAGCTGTTGGTGCGGTCAATGCAAACGACCGCCTGCCCTGGACCTTTCCCTATCGCTTTCACAGGGGCCAGCATAATGTTAACTAATTGAGCGGGATCGAGCTGCGAGTAAGAATACACAGATGCAGATACAGATACATTAACAGATACAGACACAGATACTGAGGCGGAGGCCGATGCCGACAGCTTAGTGGTATGTATTAGACGGCTAATTGCAAATTGACGGTTCCTAATGGCATGGCAGGCGGCAGGCAATGTTGTGTGTGCACATACTCCCTCGATGACGAACCTACTCCCACGTTGCTACGTTTCTAGATGTATTCGCATTTGAACTCTATATTTTATCGAAATAACCAACGGTGTATGTAACGATTTATGCTACCTCTCTCACAGATACTGTTGACAAAAGCCCCCCGATTCATTACACTACCTTCTAGAGGCGAATGCATTGTTCCTGCTGACATTACCTACAGAGACCGAGGCGCGAAGGATATCCACGT
The DNA here is from genome assembly GCA_018904745.1 of Drosophila orosa. Taxonomy (NCBI): domain Eukaryota; kingdom Metazoa; phylum Arthropoda; class Insecta; order Diptera; family Drosophilidae; genus Drosophila; species Drosophila orosa. The sequence continues at coordinate 37,720 of JAEIIH010034897.1, read as the reverse complement.
AAATGCATGCGTATTTTTGATAGTGATCTATGTGTAATTTGAGTAATAATTCCAGTGAGATTTCCATGTTTTGTTATTCGAAATATCTAAAAAACAATTGTTGTTACATTATCCGCGGGCGGAAATTGGTTCTTTTCTCTCCCCTCTCTCGCTTACGTTTGCTGCGTTGCTTTTAATTACGTAACACAAATGCTCAAATAGAATTAGCATAATGCGGAGAAATGTAGTTTGCACAGCCCTTCTCCTTTATTTCTGATGCCAGTTTAATCCACAGTCGGTCACTATTGAGTTTAGGTCGTCAAGGAAAGCAAGGGGTTCCAGTTTTAGGAGACACTTAAGAGACAAATGGTTCTAAATCATATTCGAATTACGATTTTAGCCCTACTTACTACCCAGAACAAGCAAGCTAATAAAAACTTCAATACATGAATACGAAACGTGTTGTGTAAATGGACAAGGAATTTACCAAGCAAGTTAATTAACCATTTGAAAGTTACGTTCTGTACATTGCTAAATTTAATACAAACAATTAATTTCTATGTGTATGTAAATAAAATCCAATTGAAACTAATGAAATTCCAAAAAGAGAAATCAAACGAACAAATTATATATTATACAAAAATTCTGTATATGTATGTACGTAAATATACTTATTAAAAAAAAAAAACAAAAAAACAAACAAACCGAAAATAAAAATCATGAGGCATTGACATGACATTCAATTACAAAGCCATCCGCTTAATTAACTTTCCTTGGGACTCAATTCTGTGGGAATTGTATTCATATTTATGATGGCAGAGGGTCCGAACGGGAGATTGGATATACATATACAAGGGTCTCCGAACTCACCTTTAATCAATACTTGGGACAATCCCGCTTACCTGGGCCTTTGTTTAGACGTCTGCAACAGGCGGAGAGAGTGACGTTTTTCGTTTCCCAAACAGGGTACCAAATAATATATATTGCCTGGTCTTCAACTGGGATTATATTGGGCATTTTAGATAAGTTCACATGCCCGAATCTCTTTATTGAATCGCTACTCACATACATATTGCAACTCTCTACGGATATTGTGCGCATTTGGACCCCTCCTTGGACGGATTTGTAAAAATGGATAACAGCTAATAATTGTGCTGGCGGTGCTCTGTGCTCCCGAGTGCAAACAGTTTGCCTCGCCCGAGGGCTTAATTAATAACGTTGTATTTGCGCCGGATTACACGAAACTTTAACGTCCGCCCACCGAAAAACAAAAAAGATAATTATCACAGCGCCATTACGAGCCCCACTCACGTACAGCCGTTGACATGATGGCAAACAATGGCACGGACACAAAAAGTGACCGGGACAGGAGCGGGACCAAGACTGGGACTCGGACCGGGACTGGGACTGGGACTGGGGGTTCGTTCACTTGATGTCACAGAGCAGCGCCACGCCGCGGAGGGTCCAGTGCTTGGGATTGAATTCGGTCTCGAAATCAATCGAGCCCACGTACTTAAGGTCTGTGCGCTGGGGCTTGCGGTAGATGGGGCACTCGTACAGCTTGGGATCCTTGCCGGCCGTCGTGTTTATCGCATATATATAGATGACGGGCATCTGCTCGTAGAGCACCTTCATCTTGGACTCAATCAGCCGGCCGCTGCGGCGATCCAGCGAGGCCCCTGAAAAAATGGGGCATCAATTGAAGGCGCCAAAAGTAAGTAAAGCAAACTCACCCTCGAGGAAGAGGCCGTGCACATACACACCCTCAGTGGGGTACTCGCTGATGTCCTCACGGTTGTAGCGCGTTATTTGATTCTGCAGCACCACCGAGTCCAATGCCCAGCCTTTGTGGGCTCGCGTCACCTCCTGGAAGTTGCCGCAAACATGTAAGGAAGAAAGCAGGAACCTTTAATGTGGAGCGAATCAGATACGTCAATCAGAGCCGCAGGAATACAGGATTAAGTGGCATAAAGGAGGTACTCTGGCGAATGATGTATGCATGACAATGGAATATTGATTCCTTGCTAAGCAGCGACTTCTATTCACATCCCGTTTTTCTTATTAAGCAAACAGGTCCGTAAGTTCAAATTGAGACAGGTCCTATGTTTGTCCCCGCACCCAGGAGCTGCAGCTTCTTACCTGTCGCATGGCTGTTAGGAAGCCTTGGGGATTAAAGAAGCCCGTCATCCAGAACACCTAGGTGGTCATTATTTCCATTAGAAAGCTGCATAATGCTCAGTGTCCACTCACCTTGGGGCGATCCGTGGAAATCCAGGTACGGAACTGGCCGTTCCGCTCCAGCAACTCGGTGTACCAAAAGCCCAAAGTGGTGGACTCCCATGATATCTGCAAGTGACGTTGACATGACATTATCGTGTTGGCCAGATTCAGAAACAAGCAAATAAGTTTATAATGCATTCGAACTCGGAGGGGAAGAGTGCAAAATTTATTAGATTAATAAGTGGCTCTGATGACTAAAAGCTATTTTTGGACAGTAAATTCAAGCTTTTCGTAGGATCCAGTCTTGGTCTTCAGGGATTGGGATTGATTGGGATGAAGGACTTCACATAGCCCGTTCCCGCGTGTGATGGTGAACTCGGCTTCGTTGAAGAGTTTTCCGAGCTCATTACTGGCTTTGGCGTTGTCGGATTCGGTTTCGGAATGGAACCATTATCTTCCTCGTCGTCTGAATCAACTATCTGGCATTGCACACTGTTAAGCCTTTTCTAGAGTGTTCGTTGTCCAATAAGTATTTGCCCCTTCAAAATTAGTTCTGTATTTTTCCATTGATAAATTTACATATGCATATTCATATTTATGTATGTTTTATTGCAAACTCAATGTTGATGGGAAAAAAAAACAATTAATTTGCGTTCCCCTCCCAAGTATATTTTTATACCTTTTACCCGGTACAGGATACAAATATAACGAGAATGTAAGTAACAAGTTAGAAGCATCTCCAGATCCCAGAGAATATAAGAGTTAAAGCTATCAAATTTGGTGACAACTTTCTACCACACATATTAAGTTAGTTTAAAAATTTGGCCAATCTCACTTCCTCGACTTAAAGTCATTAAAAACTAAGCCAACATCCTGAATATCGGCCAAGAGTAAATTTATATCGATTAATAGGACCTGTGCGGTGTCGGATAATAAGCATGGATGTTTTTACAAAGAAGGAGAAGATATTGATTATATGTATATACATTTTTTTGTGAATGCCGAATCTCTTACGGATATTGTGTCAGCGTTTCACATCAATCATAGGATTTGTTGTCCGTCTGTCCGTCCGTCTATCCGTCCGTCTGTCCGTCCGTCTGTCCGTTTCTACGTAAACTAGTCTCTCAGTTTTTAAGCTATCTGAATGAAACTTTGCGGATAGTATTATATATACTATCACTGATACGGGCTGGGTCGGACGACTATATCATATAGCTGCCATAGGACCGATCGAAAAATTTTTAGTAAATAATTAAAACTTTGCCAGTTTTTTTGAATTTTTTCATTAAATTTTAGATACGGTCATTTTAGACTACTCAAGAATTTCGCTTTAAATTTTATGAAAATCGGACAACTAGTATATCATATAGCTGCCATTGAAACGAACGTTAAATAGAGAGGAAAATGCAAAACTGTGAATGTAAAACTGTAACTGTAAAACTGTAAATTTAATATGTGTATGTATGTATGTAAGTTTGTATAGGTGAATGTTATGAAAGTTGACATTAAAATTTTAAAATGTTTTGAATTTTATCAACATTTTTAATGTATTTCCTGCTAGTGTTCAATTTCAAACTGCAAGGGTATACAAACTTCGGTGTACCGAAGTCAGCTTCCATTCTTGTCTATTATGATTTTCTTCAAAATAAAGAAAAATCTCGTTTGCGTAAATATGCATTCGAATATTTCCAAATCTGCTTTAGAATATGCTAGAGTCCTTCAAATTTGATCAATTGGAACATTTCTTAATGTAACTATGCAGAAAAAAATCACTTTAGGCAACTTTTAAGTTTTTGGCCGCGTTTGACATTTCTGTAGAAATGTCCGTATACACTTTAAGCAGAGTTACGGTGATATTCGAGGACGCAGTTTTAAAGTTAATAATTGTGTGGGGAAACACTTCAAAGAGGTCTGAGGTAAAAATGAAATGTTTAATATTTTGGTGTGCTTGTGGGCAGCATTCAACGTATTTTCCATTATTCTCTGTAGGTGCCGATGAACGCGTTTTGCGAGCTTTGCGGCCTCAAACGCTTTCACGCATAATTACCGAATACCCAAACATAAAAGGCCGCCAAAAATATATATTTTCTCCTGGCAGAAATCAATTGTACAATTTCCATATTTAATGCTGGTGAATATTCCGCCCTCCCTTTAAAAGGTGCTCATGAATTTCGACGTGGACGGTGTAAACTTACCTTCATCCAGGTCTCGGGAATGCGGGCATCGTACATCGCGTCCAGAGACTCCTTCAGTGCCGGACTCATCACGATGGTGCCGTCGATGGCCAGCTTGAGGTCACAGAGGCAGGTGTGGACGCGCTTGATGACCCGTTGCATGCGATCTATTTCCTGCCTGCAATTACATCATTTAAACAGTCACTGGGTCGCCAGATGCGTATGCTGGGCAGGGGTACTCGCCTGAGGAAGATGTTCATGGGCAGCAGGATGCCCATCCGGTTGAGATTCTCCCGCACCTCGTAGGCGTTGTATTGGGCGGGCAGCTTGCGCAGCATGTCGTCCGCCAGCTGGTAGACGATACTCTCCCGGGTCTCGCCGCCCCCGCCGCCGCCCTCCTTGGGCTGCACGCTGAGGATGGTGTCGAGAATGCCTGGCGGTGTAAAATCAGAAATAAACAATCAAGGATTATTCGGGGGGTCATTGAATATGGTAATGCTCTGTTGCCCAGGTGGGTCGCCGATTGGGACCGCAAAACAAGGTTCCTAAACCAAACACGCGGCGGCAAAAAAAAAGGCCACGGAAATATTCGGTTTATTGATTTCACACACATTCAGGTGGGCAGCATGCCGCCATTGATTATGCAACAGGGCTTTACTTAAATCGGGCACATTGATAATTTATGTCTGCTCTCGCTCTCGCTGTCCATCAGCGCCATTAAACTATAAATAAGGGATTCTGCGTGGTCGAATCGGGAATCAGGCACCCGGAACCAGGCCTGCACTCACTCACCTTTGGCCGAATTGATTTGGTACGTGATGTCGGCATTGGAATGCAGGCCAAATACCTCCGGGGTGTCGTAGGCCGGCAAGCTGTTGATGTAATCGATGAAGCCTTGGAGCGACTTGGTGGTGGGCACCTTGTAGCCCTTGTAGAACTCGAAGGCGTTCGAAAGGAGCTGCTCGCAGAACCACACCGAAGTGAAGGTGGTCAGGAGGCGTTTGTCAAAGTCATCCGTCACCCGGCCGCCGTACTGCACCTCGCCAATCATGTAGACGAGCGTCTGCCAGGAGACGCCCTTCTTGGGATCCATTTCATCGAGATGGTTCTGGATGAATTGGACGCTGGCGGCGAAGTCCGCCTGGTTGAACTCGTAAGGGATGTTCCAGCCGAGCGGGCCGAACTTGCGCCGCTCCTGGACGATGGTGTGCAGGAAGGCCACTGTGTAGAGCAGCGGGGGCCACTGGGAGGCCGAGGTGTAGTCGAGGAAGTCCTGGGTGAACGACTGGGTTCGTGCAAAAGATTGAAAATTAATTATTAAGCATGCTCCGCCTGCAAGGCTGACTTATTTGCGCACCTGGTAGCTGCGCTTCAGACTGGCACGTATCCCCTGTGGAGGTTCATTAGTAAACTTGAGCGCCATTTGGAGCAGCCCGATGGGGAACTCGTTGTGCGGCTCCGTCGTCACCCACATCCGGAACGACTCGTCTATGTGCTCGCTCTCCACCAGCATGTCGATAATCTCGGAGCAGAAGGGCAGCGATAGATGCACGTTCTGCAGCAGCACCCATCCCCCGCCCGCCATCGACTCCATAATCATCTTCCGTGCATGGTACTCCTGGCCCTGGCCCATCGACACCGCCTTCAGGACTGCGTGGATGGGGACGAGAGTGGGGATGTAGGTAGAGACGATTGAATTATTGTTATGATGCACTTAAGCGCATTGCTTCGCGGAAAACTCACTTATGCTCTTCTGTTTGGCCAGAGCGCCTATTTGGGTGGTTGGATCCGATCCAATGGACAGAAGGCAAACGAACGGAGTGCGCGGCTCCGACTCCAGCCTAGAAATAAGTACAAAGCTTCAGATTTTGAAAAGGAAATAAGGTGCCTTAATTATAATTGTTTCCTATAAAACAATTTCGCGTTCATTATAGTAGGGACTCTGAAACTTCTAATACTTACATTTGCAAATATTAAAGTCTGATTACTTACCACATTTCCTCGAGGTCAAGGATTTGCATTTCACTGTACTCGTTTCCCAGGGATTCTTAAGACAGAAATTGATTATGGAAACAAAATCAAGCCAAAGGTACTATTAACGATCTCACCTTCTATGTACTTCTTCGCCTGTGAGATAGTACGATCAGGGCACCAGGATCTAATGAGCAACAGCTTCCGGAAACTGTCCAGGAGGGCATTGTAGCCGCAGGGGATCTCTTCGTTCTCCGGCTTCTCGCACTCATACCAGGAACGCCAGTCGCGCTCGTTTAGCTCAATCACCGACAGGACCGTCGAGAAGGTGTCAAGTTTGCTAATTTCTACCAGATTCAGCCATGTGATGTCCAGGATCCAGCGGAAGGGCTTCGGCGTGACGGCGTTTAGGTCTAGCGAGGCGCCGCCCTTGATAAAGGTGAGGAACTCCTCGTGGCTTATGTTATCGTTGTGGTAGTCGATCTTAATGGCAAGCATCAAGGTGAAGAGCTGCTTGTGCCGCTCGTACAGGCTGCGATTCGTGAACTTGTACACCTCGTAGGTGAGGTACCGCAGAATAATGTTTATCCGCTCCTCGGTGACGCTGGACTTGGCCGACTTGGTGATGGAGTGGTTGAATATGACCAGGAACTGCTTCAGTGAGTTCTGGTACATAGCGTTGACATTGCTCATCTCCACGATGAGAAAGTAGAGGATTGATCCACGTTTGGCCACCGCCCGGAACTCCTCACGGGCTTTCATTATTTTCCGTTCCGTGACCTCAGAGATCTTCAGTTTCTGGTTGACCTCCTCGGCCGTGGTTTTGGTGACTCGCAGCACCTCAATTAGGGCCTCGTCGTCCACGAGGGAGCCCTGGGACGAGCTGAGGCGGAGCAGGAGATTCGCTTCAAGCTCCTTCATATTCCGCTGGTTCTGCATGACAGTCTCGAAGAGCGCCACACGCTCGGCCTCCAGGTCAGACTTCTCCATGAGAATGACTCGACCCAGGAGCTGGTCCTCCAGCCCGCGCATGGTGACCGTGAAGTCAATGATCGAGGTCTTGGCACTGACCTCCGGACTGAAGGCTGGATTCGGTAGTTTTGTGGTGATGTAGAGCATGAAGCCCGGCATCACGTCGCACTCCTTGTCGCCCACCAGCACCTTCTCAATGCTGCCCGACTTGATGAAGTTCTTTTCCAGCACATTGTCAATGACCGGATCCAGGTCGATGCCCACATCCTCGATCAGTAGCGGCCTGCCGAGCGATAGGGAGTCCTCTAAGTGTGTGCGGAAGTACTTGTGGTTCAGCGAGGTGATCTGCAGTTCGTTGCGGTCCTCCTTGCACTTGATCCAGATCTTGCCCTGTGTCTGCGGGTCCACCAGCAGCGGGTAGCTGCTCGACTTGGTGGCTATCAAGGCGTTCTGCACCGACAGCTCGTCGTTGGGCAGTCCCTGCAGCGTCCACTCAGACACCGTGGACGAGTCCACCAGCATGTTGATGATGTTCAGACCAGTGGTGAATGGTATGTTCTTCTGCTTCAGGATGCCCATCCAGGTCTTGATGAGATTGGCCCGGAACTCCTGGTTGTAGGGGCCACAGTAGGAGAGAAATCCGGTGGCCAACAGAACGTCGCCCACCAGCTTGCCCAGCTGTATCTTGAACTCTTTGCTCTGGTTCGTCCAGCGCGTCTTCTCATCCGACAGCCCGTTGATCAGCGCCGTGGCTGCCGTCATTTTCCGCAAGCAGACGTTGGCCGCATCCGTCAACCGCTGCTTCTCGCCCACAGCCTTGTCGTACTGATCCTTTACAGCCTGGAGGGCGTCTTCGCGCTCCCGCAACTGCTCCTCGGCACCGGCCAAGTCGTCCATGGCGAGCTGGTGTCGTGGCATGGGGGATTTGGCACAAAGTATCGAGTAAGGTAAGAATAGCTCTATTTATGACAAAGAATCGCGGTGGGGAAAAGCATTTCAGTGGATGATTTTGTCCGAGATTGCTCATATCCAATTATGGTGTACACATGTTTTTCGATTAAACGAATTATTTCTCATAATTATAATGTCACTCACGTTTAGAATATTAATTTAAAAGCAATTTAAAATGAAACCACTTAGCTGTGGGGAATACATTTGATTGACGAGCTAAGAAGCAACAGCTTGCATCATCCATCATACAGACAACTGGCAGTGATTGCACTTAACTCAAAATAAAGCGTAAATTTTTTGTAAACAATGATGTGTTTATTCCGGAAACGTGACATATATTCTTTTAATGTTATATTTAACCTTCTTTAAATATTAGCGAATAATTTTTTATTTATTTTATTTCAACTTACTTTCATCCCCCGCGGCTCTTACCTTCAGGCGCGCTTCCTGCATGGTGAGGTTTGCCTTTAAGGGCAGCACCTCCTTGTTGACACTGTGAAAGAAGGACATGGCCTTGGTCCAGGACAGAAGGCCGGCAACATCGCCACAAACACGTCTCGCCATGTCCATGTTGTAGTCCTCCATGCGGAAATATGGCTGAAGCAAGTCGATCATCTCGTCGTTGATAGTGTCCTTCGGGTAGTTTTGCAGCTGCAGCAGGAACGTGGCACTAGCCATCATCTGCCAGGGGGTTTAAAAGAAAAACTATTAAGATTACAATAGTCGAGTGCACCGACTATGCATTTCCCGGGAAGTCCAAGAATGGCAATGGAAATTAAAGTACCATGGATTTGAATTAAATAAATATTTGCAAACTATTTTATTAATCAGGTTATGAGCGGCTATATAGCAACCACATATACCAAAGCTGAATTAATTTGAAATGACAATAATGTCGTACTTAATGAAATTTCCTTGAATAGTAGCAAATAAAGAAGCCGTTTTAAAAAACAAAATCTTTCAGAATCCTGAAAATTATATATGTACATGAGGGCGAATATTAAAGGATGCCAATCAGCTCCCTTTCCCTGTTAGATCCGATTTTAAATATCAATCAAACTCCTGTTCACAATGTGTGCAAACTATTGGAAAGTGACCCACCTTTAGGGACTCCTGCCAGGAGGGCTTCGGACACGGCGTGCCCGAGTCGGGAATGCAGGGATGGAGCTTGCGCTTGAACAGGATTAGAACGCAGTCCATGATTCGCATGATGAGGTGCGGCGGACGGCCCAGCTTACGCACAGTGGCGATATGCGCCGGTTTGATCGTGTTGAGGGCATTCTCGGCCTCTTCAAGGGCCGGTTTGGCGGCCTCAAGCTTTTCCTCGGCCAGGGCCTTCTCGTGGGCGATGCATGCAACGAGAGCCTCGGCCTTGTCCTTCACGATGAGCACCTGGTTCTTGACGATCTCCGCTTGCATCGCACGCTCCGTCACCTCCACTAGCACTGACTCCGCGTTCTTCGAGGCTTCGACTAGCTCTTCCTCCATGACCACCAGGTCCTTCTTGAGGATCTCAACTGAGGCGGAGGCCTCTTTCAGTTTCTCCAGGCCCGTATCCATCTTCTCCACACCATCGCGCAGCTCTTGCTGCTTCATTTGGTAGATGTTCTTGTAGCCGGCAATGAAGTTCAGATAAGATTTGGGTGTCACGTGCGTTGCGCGCCGGAAGCGCTGGAAGTATTCCTGCGACGTTTCTGCGACAATGTCCTGGATGGAGCCGAGAGCGTTGACCAGCTCCTCCTTGACGGCCGGGGTGCACTCGATTTCGAAGTGACTCAGAAAGTGTCGGGCAACCGAGACTAAAGCATCCTTGGGCCACGGATGCAGCCAGTCAATGGTGCAGCCGGAGACCAAGGCGGGAAAGCGCTGCACTCGCGACCGGAACGTCTCGCCCACGGGCGAGAAGCAGAAGGCCACATGCAGATTGGTGCAGGTGCGCGCCAAAAAGAAGTCCATCACACTTTCCGGGGTCGCTGTTTTGCGTTGATTCTCGCGTTTCATGACCGGCGTCAGTTCCTGCACGATTTCGGCCTGCTCATCGCGCGAGAATAGATTCGATATGACGCCGCTCGAGAGTATGTTGTTCAGATACTCGAGGAAACCTTCCTCCTTGATATCCATGTCGGTGAAGAGAAAGGTCGTGCCCTTGCCCTGAACGCCGCAGGTACGGTAGAGCAGCTTTAGATCCTCCAGAAAATTGGCCACGTTGTACGAACGCGTCAACGCAATTTGGAATGTCTTGTAGCCAGCTATGAACGATGCCAATTTCGTTAGCGACTGTTTTCCAGAACCGCCGACCCCGACAAGCATGACCGATCCCCTCGGATGCCGAATGATGCGGGAGATCTTCACCAGATGCAGCATTGCATCCGGGAAGAACACCAAATCCATTCCCGACCCTCGCACCATTTCGTTGAACTGGGCAAGAAACATGACGAGACGCTCTCGGAGCACTTCGTGTGAGTTTACCGGCTCGTAAACCTTGGGCAGCTCCATATCGGTGTCCTCGCCCTCCTCGCCAGTTGGCTCGGGGGCGTCGCGCATAAAGTCGACGAACACCGGATTGGGCAGGATCATCTGGGAGTGGGCGTCGCCCAGCTCCTCGCGCACGAGACATGCCAGCTCTGAGCCGAACCACTCCTTGTCCTGGAACGTGGTGAAGCGATCGGCAAATACTCGCGTGCACTCGTGCTTCCACAGCGCCATGAGGACGCTTTCGGAGGTGATCACCGTGGATAAGGTGCCTACCATGCCCTGCCAGATGCGCGATAAGTCGCGCAGACTGAAGACGTAGTGGAATTTGGCTGGCGTGGGCAGCAGTTTCTCGCGCGTGCGCTGCCACAGATGGCGGGTGACGACGATCAGCTTCTTGACCAGGCTGCGGATCTCGGGCACGAAGCCGCGCTTGGCATTGTAGTGACCCTCACCGATAACGCGGAAGATCTTATCGATGGAGTCGTTGTCGGGGATGTTGCAGTTGAATACGCAAAACTGGCGCTTCAATCGGGACGGTATGTCGTTGCGACCGCCACCGGGCAGGCCCATGGCCGCCACGTACTGCACATCCACGATGGTGGTGAAGTCGCCTGGCTTCTCCAGGCTGTAGAAGCCCTTCATGTCCATGGACTGGCGCACAATTTCGTTGGTGATCTGGTCGCCCCACTCATTGATCTCGGGCAAATTGATGTCGTCAATGAAGACGATTAATTTCCGGCCACCGGGTGGCCCGAAGGTGACGCCAACGCGTTTCTCCACGTAACTCTCAATTGTGCGCTGAAACTGGTATGGACTGGTGGCCGACGAGAAATTGAATGATCGGCCCATGTACGTTTCAACGTTCATCTTCTTCATGAAGTTCTTCATGATCACCGTCTTGCCCGTGCCCTGCTCGCCAATCACCATCACGGCGCGCTCCTGATTGGCTATGGTGCCGATCAGGTAGTCGATGCGCACATTATCCACGATGGGCACCAGAATGCTAAGGTAGTCCGGTGTGGAAAGCTCCGGATACATATAGGGGGTGACGAGCGTCTTCCACGACTGCCACACGCCCGCTGGAGAAACGAAGAAGTCAAATATTGTGTTCTCGTGGGCACTACCCTTCGGGTAGTCCAGTTCCGGGAACGATTCCTTCACAAATAGATTCATTCGGACGCGGTCGCTAGTGGAGAGGTAACCGCCCAGTCCCCAGGCGAGCGCAAAGATGTACAAGCGGTGCAAGTGTTCCGGTGTGCAGGTGTCCTCCTTTTCCTCAACGATGTTTTCCGGAGGTAGTTCCTCTGTCGGGGGCAACGAACGAAAGAACTGTATTAATTCTAAATTACACCACCTTGCACAAAGCCGCATTCACTTGTGTCACAGGGGTCTCTGGCTGTTGCTACGATTTCAACGGGAAGCTAAGATTTCCCAAAATAAAAGGTATAACTAAACAGAATCCCAATGGAAATAATTGAAAGGTGCTTGTGAACCATACGAAACGTATTCCCCAAAACGAGAATCACTCAAAAATTTCAAAGAATGCCCCTCCATCAACGGCCTTTCAATGGATGACATATAATTCAAAATAATAAATATTTTCATTTTTAAAGCACGAATACGTTTTGTTTGGATAGAGAGCAAGCTCCCTTTTGCCACCAAAATACTTTGAGCCAAATCAATAATATTAATTTGCAAAATAACCGACAAGCAGTGATTAATTAATACATTTCTGGTATTTTCCGGAAATGTTGGCCAAATAGAGACCTCTGTGACACCTCTACTTTTGATTAGTATTGTCACAAATGGAAAATCAAAATGTCAGGACGAGACACACAACTATGGGGTTAATACATAGACAATCAAGACGGGACGAACACAGAATAACAACTACGGAAGGAAGAGAAGTTCAGCCGATTGGGAAGCAAACCGAGCGGAGCTCGCCAATTCGGATCCCAACCGACGAATAACAGATGTCAGTCGACACACACAGAAGCATTAGCTCTACGGTTAATTTTGGGTTTCGCTAATTACGCAACGTATGGATACAGGTATACTTTACCGACAATCTGACTGCCAATCGATTGCCGTCGCGCCTCTTCGATTTGTTTTTGATGCTCTAAACGTTTATTTGCTGAAAAGTGGCAATCATTTTGGTTTTTGCAGGGATTTCGGGTTTGGTTCAATATTCAATTTAGGCGAACCGCCGCTTATGAGTTTGGGAATTGATCGATTAGATTAGTTAGTTGGCACTGCACTCACCATCGTGGCTCTCCTTGCTCGACAGACTGACGGCCTGCTCGTCCTCCTTCTTGACTGGAATCAGGCCCTCCAAGATGAACAACATCTGCTGTACGATGTTGCACTGCAGCACCGGCATCTGCAGTTTCACCATCTGCACTCCCCAGTTGTAGACCTCGACAAAGGTCTGATCGAATAGGTCGGAGAAGGTGGACTTCTCTCCGGGAGCGCGGTTCTTTAGCCAGGCCTGAACAACTGTGCAAGGCAACGTATAGGTATCCATTTAGCGATTTAGAAATCCCGGTAGCAGCCCGAAGCACTTACTTGGTCGAGAGTCCAGTCCGGATGAGCTCATGTAGACCATTCCGTTGCGGGAAACCGTGGCGGGCGAGGCATTGTCAATGTTGTGCGGCTCGAATATGATTTTGACGCTTGGCGCCATGGTCAGGCGATCGCCATTGGCCAGTGTAAGGGTCTTGTTGTCGTCCAACACCGAGTTGAGGTTCTCTATCCAAATACTGTCCACTGGGCCGTCCAGAACCAACCAGACGTGCTCTCCGGCCTTCAGTTTTAGGGTTTTGCGCCACAGGGCCGAGAAGATTCCGTCCGTCCAATCATTGGTGGCGACGTCGAGCCGTCCAAACATTTGGGCAGCCGTTATCGCCTTGGGGTTCATCCGCATCTCCCGGTGGTTGTCGCCCATCTGGGTCATGGCCTTCATCAGCGTGTGGATGCAGGTGGTCTTGCCAGCTCCACTCGGGCCGAGCGTCATGATTCCGTGGCGCACATTTTGGGTCTCGTACAGCTGGATGAGCTTCAGGACCCAGGGAGGATGATAGATGAGGCTGGCCTCATCCGTTTGCTGAAGAATGGCAGCCTCGAGTTCCGGGTAATTGGTCTTCTCAAGAGTCTATCCCGTGAAGGGATTGCAGGGCAATAAATAAATATGCTAGGATGGGACTTGACGGCTTACCTGATTGGGAAACAAATCCGATACCAGGGACATGAAGAGTGGTTCGTCGTCGTCTATCAGCTTGGAGAGATTCATGTCGCGCAGAACCCGCATAACAATCGTGCTCTCGGTGTCCTTGGAGTTCCGGCGCTTGGCAGCTCCCAGCGTTCGCAGCACAGAGAGTATGTTCCTCAGCCCGAAGTCGTAGTGCACCTGCTTGGTCAGTTGCTCCTCGCACAGCTTGTACAGCGTGTAGAATTTCCGGGCCAGCGTTATGTTCTCTAGGAATCCACAGCTAGCCAGCTTGACCCTGATGATGATCTGCCTATCCGGCACCATCATGGCAACAGTTCGGAACTGAATTTTTAAATTCTCCGGCAGTTCCTTGCGTCCGGCATATCCTGGATTCTGTATGTTAAGGTAGGATTTAAGAAAGTTTCACTGTCATATGGATGTGGGAATAGCGAGCTAATGCGATTTTTAATTTAACAATGTTTCAAATATACTTTGTTGATATTAAAAATACTTATTTACTATGCATTCTTAAGCATATTTTTCAAAATCTTGTTAAGGCGACAAGAAAGGTAAGTATATTTTCTGGCATGGCATATGCTGGTGTCAGATTGAGTTAATTTGAAGAGTTCAGCTGAATGGAATCGGGAACTCAACCAGTGGCATGCTAGATGACAGTACGCTTTTATTGCCTTTAACATAGGAGTTAGCCCTAGTCTTTTCTTTTCGATATTCAGGGCTTATGAGAATGGGACTGCAATTAGTTGTAGGGACTAAACTTGTTGCTAAAAATAGTTTTCGTGGGAGCAGGACTTATTTGATTCTAAACCATCTGTCTACAAATATTGGCCTCTTCCAAAGATAGACACATTCGAAAAAAAAACACCCGTCGGCCCCATCGGCCATGTCGGCTCCGCCGGCTACGGATAACCACAACAAAGGGTTTTCCCATTAAACTCGTTCGCAGCCAGCGTCCATTTGTCTATGTCCGTAATCGTGTGCGACCCAATTTGGGGCTGTTGTGACATAATGGCTCATTAAAATTAAATGCTCAGGCTAAAAATGTTATATAAATGAGCGTAATAACTCAATGTGCAAATTAAAATTGAGCCATAGCCTTCAAAGGATCACGCTCCGGATTGGATTGGGTGGCGTCGCCGGAGGGCGTTGATTGACATCCGCCATTATAGCCAGGATGAGACAAAGGCAGGCGCCGCGTCGCCGTGTTAATGCTAATCGCGTTACGCGATCATAGTTGCCGTCGCTTGTAATTAAACTGCGGAAAGTTCCAGTCGGCAGCAGCCACTTTCTGTGTGGAGACTTAAAGTTGCTCTTTAAGGGCAAGTTCCCGACAGCCGGATGGAGTTATCCGGCCTCCCATGTGGCTGGCAGCCACATTAATCGAGTCATGCGGCCGCTAAAATGTAAATACAGGCTTGGGACTCCACTTCTTTGGTCCTGGCTCCTCCCCCTCCTCCGCCATCACCACCTCGACCCGGTTATTGGTTTTCGGCTGCTTTTAGGCGCGCGAAGTATCGTATACGTATACGCCGCGCGGCGACACAGTAAATTTTATTACGGCTTCGGTTGAGAAAAATTGTACATGACTAATAACGTTGAATTATTATGTGCGTAAAGCGCCCGTCACTTCCATTTTCCCCAAAAAATGTAAGTGGGTGCTGATCGATTTTACAGCGAATATAACATTGCCCTTTAAAACCAATATGTTCATTTAATAAGCAAATACATAAAATAACAAAGTTGAAACGAATAATGTGAAAAACGTTTAGAAAAACTGATTAAGGAAAACTCTTATCAAGAGGAAAAGTTTATCTGTGACAAAAAGCGGAAAAGTTTAGCATGAAGTAATGCAAAACACAGAGTTTATTGGCTGGGATAAGTCACACCACCACAGTCTATACTTAATACACACGGCCAATGTTTTCGGACTTGTGCCGCTGTCGGGAACAATTAGGAAGAATTTAGACGAACCCTTTACAACCAGAAAAAACAGCCCATTAGCAGTTAGCCATCAAAAAACAAAAGCATAAATAATGTGTAAGCTTGAAGCGACATTTCTAAAACAACTTGTTCCTTAAAAATCATAAATCTGCCTAAGACAACTTCCATAAAGTAGCATTCCGTATTCCCCAGAACTAGTAAGAGCAAAGGGTGGAACCCACTAAGGTTCGTTAACTCTATTTCCTCATGCAAATAAATTAAAGAGTGTGCAATTATTTCACCATGGAGGCCGCCAGACACTTCTCTGCCGCCAGCTTATGCAAATGCTTCTGCGCTTCCAGAAATTTAAGAAAAAATTGCTACAGATTGTCGGTGCATTTCATGGGTGCGAATAAGGCTAAGGTTAATATTAATAATAATTAAATAATAATAATAGCTGTGATAAATTATAAGAAATAAGTGACTGTTCGCATTACCATAGTGATGAAAATGCCAAACTCTGGGTTCATTTCGATGGTATCGCCATCGGTGAAGAGGAATGTCTTCCGCTTCTCCTTTTTAGCAGTCAGGACAACGGCCACTTGTTGGGCGGCCACCGATAGGACGGGTAGCTCGATGCGGTTAAACTCGTCGAAGCAACCCCAGCTGCCCGACTGGGCCAAGCCCTTGTAGATGCGGCCCAGACCTCTAAAGAAATCGAATGGATTGCATAAGCGAAAATACTTGAGTTCATTGGAAGATAGCTCGGAGTTATTCTGCTTACACGCGAAACGGGAAGTTGCGATATCCGAAATTAAATGGTTTGTTTAGCCAAAGCTACTCTCACCTGTAGTCCATTTGATCGGAGCAGTTAAACACCACGACATACTTGGCCAGCGTTTTGCCCATATCCTTGACGGTCTCCGTCTTACCAGTGCCGGCTGGTCCGCACGGTGCTCCGCCCATGGACAGGGTGAGGGCCTGAGCCAGAGTTATGTAGCACCTGGAAGCAAACGAGTTCGGAAAAGTGTAGCAGTCAATGTACTCTGACTGCTGGGCCTGCCACAGCTTGTTAAACGTGGTCGTGCACGGAAAGAAGGCTCTTTAAAATATCAAAAGCCAATGGTAATAGTCCCTGACGTCGCGACGAGTGGGAAATCTAAGAGAGATCAACAAACGAATGCAAAGCAGCCGGAGATGCCCCTAGGAACACAGCGGCACTCCGCCAGCCTCCCAGCTTCTGGGCCAACTGGCTGCTGTCAAAACTTTATTTATGCTCCGCTAAGTGAAATTTATCTTTACGGGCATGTCAACGTCGCGTCGCTCGACTGTCCGCCGACATAGTTCGTCCTGGAGCTGAATGGGATTCCGCGGAGCTGCCGAGCTGCGGCTGTCTCCGCCTCGAACACCGACTTAAAGCATCTTTAAGTGCTGCCAACCGTTTGTTTGCTTACGAAGCGGCATTCCAAGGTGGATATTCCGCCACGGGGAATGTGCGCAGCACGTGCAGGCGGAGTTCCCACTCAGGCATTTGTGGTATGCGAAAGTTTATCATTGGAAAAAAGCGGACGGCGATGTGGGAATAATGCAGGGAATACGAATTAAACGGAAACATTTATAATTACTCGTCATTGTTATTGCGTCAAGGAGTTCGCATTTATGCGGCACGACAACAAGAATTTATCGAGTTAAAGGAGAACTCCTTGGGCAAAAATGCTCCAAACTCGGAGAACATGTCGTATACTTGATGGAATTGACCGTCGAGAATTTTATAAAGCAAACCAAACCGAATCAGTCCTCACATGGCCAGTAAACAATCGCTTTGAATAAATTAACATAATTATTTCGTATTTTACCGATCCGTCAGCGGGGTGATAACCAAGCGATCTGTGCATCCAAGATACTCGTTCTGATAGGTAAATGTGACATCCGTCACTGATATCCAGGTCTTGTCCAAGTCCTCCTTGAAATAGAAGCGGCATTGCTTGAGCCACTCAAAGTCGTTGGGGGATTTGATGTTCATGCGGCACTAAGGAGTCAGTTAAACGAGAGAAAGGATTAGAATCCACGAATTTCGATGGGGCACAGCATCACATGACCAGCTGGTTGTGGGTTACCCACCAAAATATCGAAGATATCGCGCTGATGCACATGAATGGTGATAAGGGTCTCGAAGTTGGTGCGCTCCCGCTTGGACAGGTTGCGGGTGGTCTGGTCAATCAGGGTGTTCAGCATCTCGAGGAACTTGTTGTTGGTCTCCAGCATGACCTTTCTTTCCCGGCCCCTCATCAGGGCCATCTCCGCGTCGCGGGTCCAAACCATCTGGATTCCGAGGAGGCCGATCTGGGCCGGTGCCTTCTCCAGGAAACTGAGCAGCGTGAAGTTGGGATCATTGATAGTTGCGTAGGCGGTGCGGATTATCGAGTGCAGCGAGGCCTGGGCCGTGACCAGCAACTGTGTTAGCCAGGTCTCCACGGAGCCCTCGGCGCGAATGGCCCGATCCAGCTGGATCATCTCGCCCTCGCTACTGATGATAGCCATCATCTTGTTGTACTCGACGTCGTGGAACTTGACGCACTTGGTGTTGTCAAAGATGTTGAGAAGGTGGTTTTGTATGGTGTGCGAATCGGAAGCCTGCCCCAGTATCTCTAGCAGGGCAGGATCTGACACAAAGAAGAAGCGTGGGAACATCATGCGCTTGCGCTCCAAGTACCCACTCAAGGATTTCTGACATATTTCCAGCTGCTCCTGCAGGTGAGGCAGCAGCTGCTTGAGCAGATCGTCACCGACGCAGCAGGCCACGACACCAGGAGTCTCGTGGGCCCGCTGCATAATCTTCTGCCAGGACTTGTCAATTTTTGAAAACCTTTTCGCCTCCTTAGGCAGTTGCTTCGCAATATCGCCACCAACAAACACAGCCTCCAGGTAGACCCACATATTCTGCACGAGGAGCCAGCGCTCCAGGATCTCGTTTGAATTGGACAGGTCGTAGACCCACTGCTGGATCTGCTTCCGGAAGGGGGCGTTGTAGCGGTTGGACAGCAGGGAGCCCAGCACCATCAGGCTGTCCTCCAGCTGACCGATCGTCTCCGCCGTGGTGTCGCCACGCAGCAGCAGCTCACCGCGATTGTTGAAGCTCATGAACTGGAGCTCGTGCACGGACCACTCGTTGGTTACCTGCTTTAGCTTCGCCTCGATATCCTTCTCCTTCATTGCGCTGATGCAGATGTCCTCGATGTCCTCTTTGTGCTTCAGCAGCGGCGCCTCCAATATGTTCTTGAGCGAGAAACCCTCCGAGTCAAACTCGAAGATGTAGCGAGTAACATCCATGATCCGTTGCCAGTGGCGTGGCTTCATGGCTTTATTCGCCATCAACTCCAGTAGCGGACACATGTCGTTGAAGTCGTCAATGGTCTTCTTCAGAGCGTGGAACGCCGGCCACTCCTTGAGGCCCTTGGGCAGCTTGCGGCATCGGTTCTGGAACTCCATCAACTCGTTGTTGATCTCCTCGATGTCCACCTCGTTCCATGGAATGTCGTAGTAGCTGCTCACTCGGTCGATGACGTCGTTGTACAGCTTGTATAGCTTCTGCAGCAAGTTTAGCTCCTTGCGGATCTGGCCGAGCTCTGGGTAGTCCGTCTGGGGCAGACCGAAGAGTTCCTCGCCGCTTTGGTACGTCTGTAGGCGTCGCCACATGCCCTCGAAGCGATTTTGGAACAGAATCAGCCGGTCGGAGGCCTCTCGAGGTGTCAGCCCGGCCTGCATCGGACCTGCCGTGCGATATTCCGTCACGTACGAGATCTTGTCCTGCTTGAAGTTGTCCAGATTTGTTTTCAGGTCGTCCTGGAACGCGGGCTGCATCTCCAGCAGTTTTACCTGCGCCTGCAACGCTCCAGCCAATAGATTCTGAAAAGTGGCCCTCAAATTGTCCACCAGATCAAACTGTTCCCGCTCCACCTGCACCTCGTACCTGGTCAGGACATTAAAGGCTTCCTGTGGAAGTTAAAATTGTATTGTATTGGGTTAGCCTTACAAGAAACCTCATGGAAAAGATGAATCACAATTCCAGCGAACGGAAAAACTTAAAGTAACTGCAGATATATAGAAAATTTGAGGTTCAATGGGGAATGTATCTGCAGACGTGCTTTCTTATTTTCCATAAATCCATTGACACCCGATGATTAATTTGATTTAATTCAGGGCTTAACCTCACCTCGATGGGATCTATGCGCAGCTCCATGTCCACCTCCTGCTCCCGTATCTTACCCAAGGTCTCCATAATCATTCGAACGTCATCCAGGTCACGAATGGGCCTGTCCAGCTTTCGGTCCATCTCGTTGATTACCGCATAAACGTAGTCCATTTCCTTCTTGTACTTCTTCTTCATGGCCTGACCGATTTTGTGGTTGCAGGCTGGAAATAGAAACGGTGTAAAGTGTTTATTCTAGCCACCCTCCACACCCTGTGGACTCAATGATATCAATGTCATTAATCAAAGCCAGGCGGCCAAGGGCTAATTCGGCTCCACCCGCGGCCTCATCCAGCGGCGTCGCCGGGCTAATAAGTAAGTAGTGTTTGGGGGAGTTTATTTTTGGGATACCGATGCCTGCCCTGCGCACAGTTAATTCGGTTAGGTAAATTAGATTGCCTAATTGGAGTCCAATCAATTTCCATAGCTCCCTCTATTCGGCCAAACAAAAGAATTCGCGAGGGTGTTGAAATTTATGGCTGATTAATTCGAGCCGACGGAAGTGGAAGTTGTGGCCCCAATAAAGTAGGCTCAAAAACTATGTATACCGTTTGTTTGAGCCACATAATGAACTCTACTTATTCTGAAATTTATTGACTCAATATTTATATTATAGGCCTCAATAAAAATAAAGCTCATAATGATGGAAGGGTTTTATTAATGTTTGTGGAAATTAAAAAAAATCAAAAGTTGCCGATTAAGTCCACACGTCATTGACTAGATAATTATTAGCTCAAGATTTGTTCAAAATTTAAAGTGAAAATATGTAAAACTGTTCGAATTCTTCCGCCAGCCGATTGGAAAATCACGTCTTAAGAAAAAGTAAAAGGGACAAAATCAATGCAGGAAAATGGTTGAAAACACAAACTGCAAAAACTTGAGAAATGTTAAACGCTTAAAACATTCTTGGAAATATAACAAATTTTTAAAGATAAAACTAAAAATCTATTAAAAGTCTACAGTAAGTAAAGTAAATATACTTTGTTTTTAATTTCGTCATTCCTTTGGAATTTAGAATAATATCTGTGGACCTATTACATGAAGGGCTGAGGAGTTGTTTAATTAACGGAGCTCCTAATTACACCTACTTACACTTAATCTCAATGGCCAAACCATACTTGAGCCTTTCATTGTACACCGCCACGCACTGGCCGAAGACCTCCATGTCCGGTTCCACCAGCAGATTGGCGTCCAGATCGGAGAGGCAGCGAAGCGTCGTCTCGAACTCCTGCAGGCCGAACTCCATGAGTTGGCGCGTGGTGCGGTCGTTCTTCCAGAGAAAGTGATAGGGCTTCCAGCGCTTGATGTACGTCTGGATCTCGGGCTTGACGTTCTTGGTGCAGCTGGACAGCTGGTTGACCGCTTTGGCCACCTCCTTGTTGTCCATAATGGCCGAGTAGAAGCTCTTGAGCATGTGCGGCATCTGGGGACGCTCCTCGGAGGCTAGGCAGTAGATCTTGCGCCGCCGATTTTTGCCGCCGCCGGCCGCCTCGTTGTGGTTGCGTCCGACGCGCGGCTGCGTCACCGTCATCGAAACTTGCTGCGGTTGGTAAGACAAGATTTTGGAGAACATTGCGAAGCTATTCAGTGGGGCTGTACGCACCGGCGGATCTTTGCCGCTACTCCACTGCGCCACGCCCTTCGCAATGCCCGTGATGTTCTTGCCCGCCGTCACCAAAATGTCCTGCAGCTCGTCCAGATTCGGCTTGATCACCACATGGGGAATCTGCAGCTGCGCGTTCAGCGCAAATATCGGTTTCTTCAACACCGTCTCGTTCTCGTCGGCGATGAACCGACGGCGGAGCGTGTCCAGAGCGGCCCGGATCACCTTTATCAGCACATCAATCACCTTGCGGCTGTAATAGCGGCGCATCTCCACCACCGCATTGCACACCATATCCTGAAAGGACACATATGTGATGATGTCGGTTAATCGAAAAGCAAATCCATAGGCTACATGGCTTTGAGTCAACAGCCCGAATGATACGATTTGTGTGGGCGAAAATAGGGCAGTGCGTGCTCAAACTTTAAACCTTTATCTGCGTGCAATCTACTATTGTCAAATTGCAAAATTCCATGTGGTTTCTTCAGTCAGCGGTGTTCCTAATTAATTTTCCAGCCCTCATGGGAGTCGCAACCGGAGACGTTTTTATTTGCATTGGGTTTTATTTGACTTACCTGCATGCCCTTGGGTAGACTCTCTGTGGTGGACAAAAGGGACAACGGATTCTCGAAGCATGACCACAGGATGCTCCAGTCCTGCTGCTGGCCACTGCCACCACCACTGGTCGTGGGAGCAGCAGCTCCGCCGCCTCCATCCTCTGGCTTGCGTCCCCCGGATGCGGTGCTGTCTCCTTTCGGAGCGGCTGCTGCTACTCAATGGGTGGCACTCAATTACTCCTTCCCTTGCATACCGAAAGCTTACCATCAAATAGGGTAATAACATCATCGCCAGCTATCTCCTTGAAGGCTGCCGTAGCCTTGTCCACCAAGCTCAGGACCTCTTCGACGGCCTCGGAAACCATTTGGCTCTTCCTGTTCAGCTCAATGGCCGCTTTTCTAAATATATAAAGATAGCAATAGGTTTTTGAACCGAACCGTGAACGGTTTTTAAACAGATAAAAAGCTCAGAAAGAACACGCACATTTTAATTGATAAACGCAGTAATTAAAAGTAGCATAAAGAAAGAAAAGTCTAGCCCAGACAGTTGAAAAGAGTCCCCTCCCTACAAGCTCCGAGGAAGCACAGAGTTTAATGAATTCTGTGAGCACATGTCACAGTCAGACTCACCGGCAGGCCTCCTCGCTCCGCTCCAGAAACTCATCAACTGTCCAGATTTCATCGTCTGCCCAGAAAACAAATGTGAAAAGTTCCGCCAGCCACACAATTACACAAGACTGGAATAATATGGGGAAATTAAAGCCACTCACCTGCTGGCAAAATCTGCAATGAGACGTCCTGCATCCACATGAGCACATGGAGTATGCGATTGGAGTAAATGTCATGGACACGCGCCACAAGCACTTCGAAATTCTCAATGGCCTGCTTGCAGCGCTCATAGAACTCGGTCCAGTTTTGGTTTGTCCACTAAGAACCATTGTAAGTTAATTGGATACAGCTAATTAAATAAATAATAGGTCAGCGCCCGACTCACGTTGATGGTGTGTAATCCCGGCTTAAGCATCGCAGTCAGACGCACCAGCTGCGGTAGGAACAGAGGACGCACCTCCAGCTTTACGGCTCGCACGGTGGACAGGAACATCTTGATGAGACACTGTAGAGCCGCAGGCGGTGATTGGATTAGAGCATAATTAGGGGGCAGCCGCTGGTAGGTCACTCACGTTCAGCGAGTCCTGTATGGTGATAAAGTACTGCTGGCGACTCATCAGCGTGGCGGCCACGATGGGCAGCTCGATGTCTAGCTTGGCCAGCATCTTTGCCTCCCGGATAAGCAGCGGTATGGTGGGATGCAGATTGACCAGCAACTTATCGCCCTGGAGGCTGAGCAGGGGCTGCAGGAGGCAGGCGTCGGCCACACTCACATCCTGGTCCAGCCAAATGGAGACGATCTCGTCCTCGTACTCCTGCAGCACGCCCAGCACGTTGTGGTAGCGCACATCCAGATCCTTGGCCATGGGCAGATTGCTCAATACGCCGTGGTCCATCACCGCGTCCATCAGCTCAGTGATGTGCAGGCTAAGGGCGCGGCACCAGTGGATGCGACCGGCGATTGGCGGGAAGTTCCTCGCCAGCGGTGGATCGTCACGTTGCTTGCGAAAGGTCTTCAGGATGCGGTCTACCTCTTTCTCTACATATCGTAGGATCCGAGTGTATTTCTCGTCCATCTTGGTCAGCGGAATTTTCTCGCTGACCTTCTCGAAGCGCACCAGGAAGCGGATGCACTGAGGCGTCTCCCACACCGTGTCAAAATCCGTCTCGATCAGCGTGGCGATGGTGTCCTTCAGGGAGTTAGTCTTGTGGATAAACCGCTCGAAGTCCACGTTGAAGTCCGCGTTGCGATGATCCAAGTAGTCATACTTCCTCGAAGTCACCTCCTTCTTGGCCTCCTCAAAGTGATTGGAGGCGTCCTCCAAGGCTTCTCCTAGCAAAAGGCCTTCAAGGCGGCGCTCGAACAAATGGTTGTAGTCATCGATCAGGTTGAACATGCTAATAATCTTGGAGAGCCGCTCACAGAAGGTGTCGAATTTTCCTTGAGGAGAGAATGTTTCACTAATTGCCTTGATAAAGTATCTTGATTTTACCAAAAACAAAGTTCTCCGAAAACCCAAAAGGCGTCTGATTGGGCAGAAAGGGCTGCTCCCTGACGGTGTAGTAGGTCTCGTGGTAAATGTGATTCAATTTAATGCAGTTGCTCAGCTTGGTCCGGATCAGGCTGCGATCCTGTGACCAAATAGTCTCCTTGCATCGACAGGTGATGTACGACTTACAGGTTTCGATCATTTGGTTGGTTATCTAAAAATATACAGATGCACAATATATGCGTATACTATATACATACATCCAAAGATAATTCATTTTATTGAATCTATGCAGAGACAATATCAAAAATTATCAAAACCGGGAAACGCTTCTCCTTCGCAGTCATCGGCCTGGCCTGGTTTGTCTCAAAGTATTCACTTGGAAATAAGAAACCTTTCACTAGTTTCAGGAATTTGAGAGAAAGCTAGGACCACGCGCCATTTATTGTCATGAACTGCAGGTCACAGAGGTGGGAGTAGGTTGAGAGTAGCATCAGTAAGAGCCGCGGAAAAAGCGCCAACATATAAAATCAATAGGGAGAAGCACTTACACAAGGTAAAGTGTTTTAAACAACTAAAATTGACTCGGTGGAAACGGAAAAGCTTTAGATAAGCTAACAGTGTCATTTTATGTTTCACGAAATGGCTCTCTTCACACTATTTAGCAGTTGCTTGCAAAAAAAATATTAATTTTTCGAATTAACCCCTAAGTTAGTACCAGCTCACCTTGACCATTAGAGCGGATGTCCTTTCCGATGTGTTGTAGAACTGAGAGACGCTGTATATCAGACGCACAGTTTGTAATAGGCTCAGGATTGACTCCTTCATGCTGACGGGGTCGTCCAGGTACAAGGAATGGCAGCACGTTTCCATGGCCTGAATGAACTTGGAGTTGTCGCGTGCCTCGTTGTAGCAAAAGGTGATCTTCCGATCGGTCTCCTTCCACTGCTTTATGATGCGGGAGCCCGCTAGGAAGAGGCAGTGCAGCGTAAACTGC
The DNA here is from genome assembly GCA_018904745.1 of Drosophila orosa. Classification (NCBI taxonomy): domain Eukaryota; kingdom Metazoa; phylum Arthropoda; class Insecta; order Diptera; family Drosophilidae; genus Drosophila; species Drosophila orosa. The sequence continues at coordinate 12,327 of JAEIIH010034897.1, read as the reverse complement.
ACCTCCTTGTCCTGCAGATGAGCCAGAAGCTGGGAGAACTGGGCGCCGCGTTTTTTCCAGTACTCTAGCTCGTCCTGCGGCCCACTATGGTCGTTTTCCTTGCGCAGCTGCTCGCTCTCGCCGAGGATCTTGAATATGCCCTTCGTCCAGTTGCTGACGCGCTCCTCGAGCTGCGTGCAGAACTCCTGGTTCTTGGACATGTCCTTCACCTCCTCCACCTGGTCGATTTTCTCAAACATATCGCATCCGTCGGCGAAGACGTTATGATGATCGCACACCTGCTCGCACACGCGCAGGGCGCTGCAAAAAGATCGCAATCCGGGCAGGAGCTGCCCCTTAATGAGCCCGCAGCTCACGTCCTCCTCATCGCCCTCCAGACTGGGGAAGGCCAAGGCCTGCATGAACACGAACTCCACTATGCGTTCGATGGAGGTGACCAATCCAATGTTCTTGTTGTCGATGACGCCACAGTACCTGTAAGTTCCATCAAAAATGAGAGTAGACTCTGGACAACCGAGTCAGACTTACAGGTCCTTCTGGAACCCCTCCTCGGGCAGCTGCTTGGACGTGTTCACCCGGAATATATAAATACAAACCCCGGTGAAGGCGCAGGTCCAACCGTCGGTCAGGAACAACTTCTTGTGCTTCGGTGGAGGCATGCCACTTGGTGAGGCACCACCTGGAGAGCCAATTCATTATTGAGCTAATCATTGATCTACTTTATATATATTGTGTTATATCTGCTTTGATTATTACAATCCTGTGATTATATTAAGCATCATTTAATTTCACGACAAATTGAAGTAGTTTGCTTTGAGTTTCAGATACATTCTCTGATTCTATAACCTACTTTTAATGCATCTATTCTCACCCTGTGGCGTCTTGGAGCTACTTGAAGCCATTCCAGTTCTCGACGGCCCCGGCTTATTCGGATCGGGCATTGGTGTCGGTTCCGGCTCATCCACCTCCTGGTAGAACCACAACAGCTTATTCTTCATGTTGGGCAGGAACAGCTGATTGATCTCATCGAGCTAGACGCAATACACGTGTGGAATTAATAGTGTCTACGGAATGGGCGGGCTGGTAGGCTACCATGTCCCCTTCGAATATGTAGTCCATGAGCTGATGCCTGGGCAGCTGGGTGGCGTCGATCAGCAGCTGGAAGGTGAACTCCAGCCGGGGATCCATCTCCCCACGACGTGCCTTGCGCTCGCATTCTTCCCGCCGGCGCTGCGCTTCGTCCGGGTCCATTTCGATTCCGATTCGGAAGATTACGTTATTTTTGACGGAATCGCGAGCCCGACATGCGTTGGACCGTTGGTGTTCCAGAAAATAATTAAGGATCAAAATTTTGCAGTGCGGGAGTGGTTTTGGTTTGGGGTTTTTTTTTATTAAAAACGATTTGAAGTTGTAAACCAAAATAAAATTGTCGTTTTTTTTTCAAAATTCAAAAATGGAAGAGACCAAAAATTTGTTAGTTTCAAAAATGGAACAAGTCTTGGGGAAACACTAAAAATGCGTTGCCACCAATTAATAGTTGCGAACGCCTACAAACTACTTTAAAAAAACTACAACAATTATTACTTATAGAGCATGACAACGGATACAAAAACCAAAAGTGCGATACTTCGAATGCTACAGTATATGGAAATATGAGTGATTTTATAATAGATTACTAGGTTTGGGTTGCAGCAACGGAAGTGATGTTCTTGTACAGTTGCGTTTAGGTGGTTAGATAGGAGTTAGTTACTCAGCTAAAACGAAATGAAAACACGTGTACGGATATTAGAAGAATATTACGGGGGCCTCAAATAGCAGCAGCAATTTACACGCGCAAGATTAGGGGTTGCAACTGGCTGGGATTGCGTTTACGTAATCGTTCAAGGGGGCTTTTGGTATCTAGGGCAATATGCATTACGCAACTTTCTAAGGCAACATTCGACAATGGTTACATTGCAGTACACTCGATACGGCTAGTTAGTAATTAGTGCGTTCTCTCCAAATTGCAGGCACCTGCAGGATGTCGCCCTGGTCCTCCTCCTCCTCATCATCATCACTACTGCCCCCATCGCCGCGCATTGCCAAAACATGCTCGACCAGCTTCTTTTTCTGCACGAACATCTTGACCAAAACTCTATGCAAAAAGCAAAGTACTTTCCACAAGCAGGCACACACTCTGGGGGCAACTTAATCAAAAATCATTGGAGATTTACTGCGTTTTTATCGGACTCTGATCTGCGTTGCACAACACGACCTCTCGCCTCTGTCAATAATAATAAGCTAAATGCTGAATTGATCAAACAGCCAAAATATGCAACGAGTTGCCAAGACAACTGCCTGAGCAACTTCCACAGACAAGCCCTCAAGGAATTTTCGAGTGTTCTCCCAGAATTTCGCCATATTATCTTTTAAAAGAAACTAGTTAACTTATATTGCTATATTATTCCTTACCTGGCATTATAATTACATTCAGAAGCAACTCTGTGAATTCTGACCCTATAAAGTGTCAGCCGAATTAGCCATGTTCATATCTACGCAAACGGCTATAAAAAACTGTATTAATTATTATTATCAATATACTAATATTAGCTATACCTAAAATTTATATTCCAAAATAGTAATAGTTTCCAAGCATTTTCAATCCAGACTTGATAAAAATTAACTTACCATGAACATTACACTCCTCGCCACTTGAATAGGACACCCCCCATCAAAATGAAGTGAGATACAGATTTAAGATTTTTTGTATAATAAACTATATTTTATTGACTAAATATGCACAAAAAAAGAATTGTCTCGTTTGCCTGCGAGTACCTAAAAAAATTTATATGCCAAAGCCTATTAATTTTGGGTCCTAAATTATGCGCCATTTTAATAGAACATGCTTCAGTTTTATTGTTGTCATCGGCGGGGGGAGAAGCGTAGATTCTTTTCTTCCCAATTCATTTTCGAGTTTCGACAAATATAGCTCAAAATAGCTTTAAATTAATCTTGCAAAAGCTTTGATCGACGAGGAAAAAGGTAAAATACAAGCCTATAATAACGTTGGCTTCTTAATTTCCCAAATTTCCAAAAATATTGAGAGGAGCTGGAACGTTATATCCGCATATTTAAGAAATACATCTAAATATGAGAAAAACTTGAAAGGTCGCACCTCATCATTTAGACAGGTTACACAGCAGAGTCGAAGACTTGATGATTTGGGAAGCCATTTCTAATTGTAGAAGCTACAAGACCATAATTGTGCCAACTGCATACGCAGAAACATTAATAGGGCCATTTTCGCTATATCAAAAACTTTTTGGACGTCTGATGTGGATTTATCAACATGATAATGCGCCGATACATACATACATGTTGTAAAACAATAGTTACAGAGCCAAAATGTCAAATTATTAAACTGGTCGTCATACTCACCCGACCTGAACATCATCGAAAATGTTTGGGGATGGTTAACCCATGAAGTTTATGGATCGGGCAAACAAAGTTAGAATATATCTGAACTAACCGACGCTATCAAATCAGCTTGGAGTTCATTTTCACTGCATTATTTGAAAAAATTGTATGCATCCCTTCCAGAAAGAATGTGCGAAGTTCTTAAACCAAAATGTGGATCAATACCTTACAAAATTCGAGTATTCCTAATCAAAAATACTTGATAGACCTTAAACTAAGATTTTGGGTGGGTTAAAATGCACTTAAAGTAACTATATTGTGACTTTTGTTCAAGTGTCCTATTCAAATGGCGCATAATTTTGCACCCAAAATTAATTTTAGGTACTCGCATGCAAAGAAGAAGAACTTTTGTGCATATTTGGTCAATGAAATATACTTTATTATACAAAAAACTTTAGTCTGTATCTCACTTAATCTTGGATGTTATGGTCGTTTAAATACAAATATAGAGAGGTGTCCTATTCAAGTGGCTAGGAGTGTACCCTGGGATACGGTAATTTTTTATTATTTCCGAATTTTAGTTGTTATTGTTTTCAAATCGGATGACTATATATAGCTGCCATATGAACGATCGGTAAATGTAGATAACATTTAAAAACTGTGAATGTAAAACTGTAACTATAAAACTGTAATTATAAATGTTAATGTTAGTTTTTCTTTTTAATTGACCAAAATGGATCTATTCTTAATGTTTCAATGCAAGGGTATACAAACTTCGGCGTGTCGAAGCTAGCATCCCTTCTTGTTTTATTAAATTTTCGAATTTTGGCAATTATAAGCATTCGCATGAAAAAAAACCTCTAAAAATATAGTGCAAATAAAAATAGCGGAGCTGTAGGCCATTGATGTTAAAATGGGACAGTTTTAACTTCTTTTCCACTTTGGCGGGATTTTCCAGCTTCTTTTTCTAGACCATGTTGGACGCCATTTAATTCCGGGTTTCCGCCTTGTCCGAGGCTGACCATAAGGGTTTGCCGAAGGTAAACATAAGTCTGGTCACTGGTGCCACGATGTTGTTCGCTTAACCGGACACCGATCCACCCTGGCTTATAGAGGCCATTTTAATTATATTGAAATGGCTGGGAGCTGTCCATGGGACCGCCGCTAGGACGCCGCATCACTAAGAGACAAATATTATTTAAAATCGAAAAAACCGAAGGTGAACGTTACGTTACTTGTTTTTCAAATAAAGCCGGCTTTCAACATAGTATGACCGAATCATTTACAACTTCAAAATGCCGAGGAATTTGTTTTAAAAGCAGTCACACTTCAAAAGAATAAATCTTCGCAAGGTTCGGAGTTAGAACCAGTCGTGAACTAGGCGCCCCACCATGTTAAAAGGCATCAACCTTTTCGAGAATTATTGAGGAAAGCTGATTAGCATTCAAAATAAAATCAAACGTATAGTGGTATCTCCATTTATTTTACAAATGCGACTGTATAAAATGACTATTAATCAAAAAACGCTCCATTAACGAACTTGACAACCGAGTGTGACCAGTTGGCGTCGGGTCGGAAACGTCGCAATTTTATTGTTCCCTTTAGTGGAACTTTAAGGTTCTTGTAGAAAAAAAGGCGGCCACACACTACTCAGTTTTTGTGCATGACAATTTTTATTCAGCCGAATTGCCTTTTTTGTAACGAAAACAGGCTGTCAGTCAGTAGTGCCCCGGCTCCGTAAACTGTTAAGCAGAGTTTCACAAGTAGCAACATAATGTCGGCAGCAGCAGGGTAAGTAAAAACTTCTGGTGCGGCCCCCTTCCCGGTTCTTGTCGGGACTTCTTTTTGTGGCTTCTCTGTGCGTCGCGTGCTTTCTTGCGGCGGCGGCGTCCATTTTCGACAGCCTGGCTGGCCGCTGGCCGCTGGTAACGAACGATCAGTTCCGTGCTGCAGGAGCTCCGCATGGCCGACGACGGTTGCGGCGGTGCGTTGCTGGTGGGCGTGTCCCGTGCGCATCTGCATTGCGATATTTGTGGGCCAAATCGGTGAAGCACCGTTTGAGGTTATGTCTGGCCTGACGGATTTTCGGCATGGACTTTCGGCCGGTCGAACCGTACATATATGCAAATGGTAGCCAGCCACATTTGCATAGGTCGTGGTCCGTCCAGCGGGCTTCCAGAAAATTCGGCGCGGGCTGCCATGGCAACCGCACACCCCATGCCCGCCGGACACCCTGCACCTGCACCCTACACCCGGAGTGGTAGTCTGTTTGTGTTTACCTAATGATGCGCTCGTTTCAGCTCGATTCCGCCTCCAGTTTCCTGGGCTCAGCGCAATGACTTGGTCTACGTCATCATCGATGTGGAGTGCAAGGACATCGAACACAAGTAAGTGCACTCCGAACTTAGCCGCTAATCCATTAAGCCGAATTGTGCCTCGCAGAGTGACGGAAAACAGCTTCACCTTCAAGGGCGTCAACGTGCTGGATGCGTCGAAGCAGTACGAGGTCACACTGAACTTCCTCCACGAGGTGGAGCCCGAGAAGGTGACCAGCAAGAACATTGGCCGCTGCCTGGAGTTCACAATACCCAAGAAGGCGGCCGGTCCCTACTGGTCCTCCCTGACCACGGATAAGACCAAATTGCATTTCCTGAAAGCCAACTTCGCCAAGTGGCGCGATGAGTCCGACGATGAGGAGGGTGAGTTCAGGCGTCCCAGGTTCTGAACGGAATTCAACTGAACATCGGGCGTCTCTTTGTTCCGCAGGTGGTGATGCCAAGGACAACGGCATGTTTGGCAACTTCCTGAACAGCCCTGGCGGCGACTGGAACAACAAGTTCGACGACTTCAATGTCGACGATGAGGAGGAGGATTCGGATGACAACATCCCCAGCCTGTCGCAGAACGACGAGGAAGAGGAGGAGGGCGGCGAGGGCGACAAGGAGAAGAAGCCGGCTGCCTAGATGGTGTCTAGCATTTCGGCGCAGTCGTAGCGTTGGCCGAGGCCCTTCTACCATTAAGTCAACACGAACACGAACACAACACTCACTCCTCCCCACACTCTCAAAGAAAAGAAGAAATCACCAGCCACATCGCCCATCAAACATCCCCACACGCATGCGTACACAATACACTATTCCAGTCGAAAGAAAAGAAAACCACATTTAATTTAGATGAATACACGTATTCATGGGAGCAATGTTAACAAGAAATAACACAAGGAACACGATGAATTAGCGCCGACAAGGGAAACACATAAGTTTTACGCTAGAAATTAACAACCGGAGGAAAGCTACAACCAATTCATTGCAAAATCAGTTTGCAATTTATTATTTTTGTTTCCTGTAAATAAAGGAAATTACAATAAAACAAAATTAAAAACCTAATAGTGAACTCAGTTTATAGCAAAAAGGGAAGCTGACTTCCGCAAATCGATGTTTGAAAATCCTTGCGATTCGCTGAAGGTGTATAACATGTTTCCTACAAACTAATGCTAGGAAACCGCCGTATTTATACAGCTATCTGATTTCATAAAATGCAAAACATTTTACAATCGTATAAAATAACAGGTAGTAATGCCAACAATCATTTAAATTAACCGATTATATACTTTATTTCTAATATTAATTATTTTTATTTATAGTTTTCTATTTTACGAAAGTAAAATACAAACAAAATTAAATCTGACCTCCGAAAAGTTCCTAGACGTCAAGTTTTCAAAATATTTTAACTGAAAAGTTCAAAAAATACAGTTTTGTGGGGCTGTAACCACAAGTACTGTTCTTGTCCTCTATAATCAGTTTTTAAAATTTGTACAAATCTTTGTTTGACTTGAAGATATCGTCTGTTGAACTTATATCCGTACTTTTCTATACATCTCTGAGTGTGGTGAATTTGAAAATATATGGACAAATATCAATACAAATTCAAAGCACGATTCTTCAAAATTTTAAAATCTAAATCAAAGGGCAAGAAAAGTAATTTAAGTTTCTGTAACGACCATCTTAAAGAAGTTTTGAAGTTACAGCACCTCAAAAGTTAAAAAAATGTATTTTTTGAACTTTTGAGCTTAAATATTTGAAAACCGGACGAATAGGACTTTTTAGAGGCCAGATTCGAGTTAAGCAGGTCGAAAACTATTAGAAAAGTATAGTCTGGACCTTGGTTCTGAAATTCTATCGGCCTGTGCAATTGGTAAACTAGTTCGTAGGAACAGGATACCCCAGAAGAGGTATAAAAAGTAAGGCAACCAGCTGAAAACGGATAGAGTGCTCCAAATTGAATTTAAAGAATTATAAACGATATTTCTAACTAGGTTTACGAATAAATTTGAATGCATTTGTCGACGTTCGCAAGTAACCGCAAGTATTCCTTTCCCTAAATATAATTAAAATCACAATTATGCTCTGAACTTCAAGAACTATGCCCGACACCAAAAACAGCCGCACTAGAAACGGCGAGCATTTCTTGAAATCTTGTCAAATTTTCGTAAATGTTAGTAGAGTTTAATAAACAAAAACCAAGGGACATGCAAAATTGAACTTTCACTGCCGTAGACTGAGCGACCAGTGTTTCGATTTTATTTTATCATTTTTGGATCTCAAAGGGTAATAAACTCTCGTGTTAGTCTACGGTTGTAGTTTTGATTTTAGAACGCATACCTGGGCGCGGTTTTTTTCCTGTAGAACTCGCAAAGGTTTTATATGAACTTATAATTGATTCTTGATTCTATTTGAGAACAAGTTTGCAGTTGGATCAATAAGTATAGATCCCCATTTTGGTCAAATAAAAAGAAAAACGTATTTATTATATTTACGGTTTTACAGTTACAGTCTTATATTCATAGTTTTCAATTTATTCTACATTTACCGATCGTTCCTATGGCAGTGTATAAAAACCTCTACTGCACGATTTTATTTTGAATTGCGCGCACCATTTTTTCTTTGGTTGCGTTGGCAGCACTGTTGCTGTGGAAACGCGGGAAAGAGGAAGCACACTTAAAAGGGCGAAGCAGTCGAAGTGTTTCCATTCGGAAAACCTGGACTTGATGTTAAATCATCGAACGGAATAGTTACCAGAGCCCAAGCATCGAAATGAAACCAGCTGCGATTCCGGCAAACGAACGGCGTCTGGCCTTCCTGGCCGAATGGTACCACGTGGAGGCCGGGATAATCCGCACCTTCCTGATTACTTACTATGTGGCCGACAAAGCGGTGGAGGTGGTAGGTAATTTTGGGCAGAGTAGCCGTAGCCCGCCGACACTTCCTGCTAACATGTTATCCCTTGGCAGTTTGACCAGCGCAACAAGAGAACCTTCTTGCGTCGCACCAAGATTCCAGAGCTGACGCAGCGCGACCTCTTTGTTGGCTCCAAGATTAATGTGTTTGGCCGGCAGTTCGACATTGTCGACTACGCGGACGAAACTACGCGAACCAACCTTGCCAAATACCGCAAAAAGTGGGTATCGTGGTTCACCAGCCACCACGCTGCCGTATCCGTAATTGCATCCTCATCTTTCATTCTTTCCAGGGGCTTCGTTCTTCTGAAGAACAGCATGTGGACCAAGCATCTCGGCAAGTTTCTGAAGACGCTGATCGACAACAAGATCAACATAAACCACGGCTTGATGGTGGATCTCTCGCCCAAGATGGCCACTCAGTTCCTTTCCGGCAAGGACAAGACGAATGTCTCCATCTCGTGAGTAGCATAGCCCATGTATGGTCCCATTTTACCCTTCAGATGAAACCCTACTAGTGTCCTAATGAACGAACTGTTGGCTGGGCCCTCCATTAGCCTGGAGTTAATCGGAGACAACGTGGTCGAGATTATGAAGGCCTGCGCCAGCTACAAAAGCCCCGAGCTGGGGGCTTCCGCTGTGAAGCTGCCGCCCGGCCTGGAGGAGCTCTGCGAGTGTGAGGATATCCGCTACGGGTTCTACTGCTCGGACAACGATAACGACGTGGTGACGGACCTGCGGTTCTTCTTCGAGTCGAGCCACAGCCTCCTCAAGGAGTGCCAGTTCCACAACACCACGCTGGCCATTATCAAGCCGCACAGCATCAAGGACGGCATGCTGGGCAACATTGTATACGAGATTCTGGCCAACGGCTTCCGGGTGACGAACATGCGCATGATCCTGATGGTGCGCATCAACTCTGAGGAGTTCTACGAGGTGTACCGCGGCGTCCTGCCCGAGTTCATACCCATGGTGGCGCAGCTGGCCAGCGGGGTGTGCATGTGCTTGGAGATCGCGTCCGTCGATCCCGACAAGCAGACGCAGAAAGAGTTCCGCAACTTCTGCGGCCCCATGGACCCGGAGATCGCCAAACTGCTCCGCCCGCATACGCTGCGCGCCAAGTTCGGCAAATCCAAGGTGCAGAACGCCGTCCACTGTACAGATCTGGCGAATGATTCCAGCCTAGAGCTGCAGTACATGTTTAAGATCGTCGACTAACCCAATTAGTTAGCTTAGCTTAGCGTTTAAATATTTATTTTGATTTTAGTGCGGGGTGCATGTGTGCGTGTCTCAATAAATTAGCAGTGTTAACAATGTAGTCACCTAGATGCTGTCACTACGGCTCGTGCTGGGCATATCCCGATCCTCCGGGTCGCTGTCCAGGATCCGAACATAAGGGCCTCCCTTCCGCTCCTGCAGGGTGTAGTCAAACGCCAACAGGGCAAAGATGATGATGCATACCAGCATAACCACCGCGTAGAAGAAGTACTCGGCCACTTGGGAGCTAAGCAAAGCCAGCTCCGTGACCAGCACCACGATGAGATTCCCGAAGGCATTGTTCAGGAACCAAGCAGCCGTGACCACAGACTTCATGGTGGTTGGGGCTTGGGTGAACGCGAACTGTAGACCCGGAATGGAGAGCAGCAGTTCTCCCATCATGAGGAGCAAAAACTGTGGCATCTGCCACGCTATACTGACCGTTTGGATGGGCGAATTCTGAAAGAGTTCTTTAGGTGAAATGGCAAGGAACCTGGAAGTAGGATGTCCTCTCACCATAATGCGTTCTTGCACAGCTCCCGCACAAAAGAAAGCTCCGGCAGAAAAAATCCCGCCCACGGTCACACTGTGGAGCGGCTGGAGTTCCCAGTTCAGGTAGCGGCGCAGCAAAGGAACCGTAATGTACTGCCACAGGGGGATGAGCATGAAGAGGAAGATGGGACCGACGGCCTTGGCCTGATCCGGTTGGATGGTCACGCCCAATACTGTGGTGTTCATTTGTGTGGCCTGGAAGGTCCAGCTGGAGTCCTGCTGCGCCAACAGGGCAAAGTAAAAGGGCAGCGGGATAAACAGCTTGGAAATCTAGGGAAGATCGTGGCACTCGTTACTGGAAGCAGATTTAAGGGCATCCCAACTCACCCTTAACACCCGCGACACATCATTGACGAAACTCTCGTCATAGACTCCCACTGCATTGTGGAGCCAGTGGCTGGCACGCTTCGGAGACTTGCGACGCCGCCATTTCTCCACCAGGCCCGTTTTTATGCACCCAAAGAACTTAAAGAGAATGTTGTCTGCGGCCAGCTTCTCCGCCTTGTAGAAACACTTTCCGACCAGAAAGATAACTAACATGCGCGATAGCCGATGGGTTTTGATTTAAAGGGAATGACCATTGGATACTCACCCCAGGCCATCAAAAAGGCACTGCCCAGGGTGCCGAACACGGCCGGATAGCACTCCGTCTTGCTGAAACATTGCGTGTTGGCCCGCACCAGCGGCGGAATGATCTTGCTCAGAAAAATGCCGAAGTAGTAAACGAAATAGTAGAAGGAGAAGTACTCGGCCAGGTGGACGCTCTGCTCCGGCAGCTTGAACTGCAGGGCTCCCAGCGAAGTGATACAGGCGCGAATGGATCCATTGCCCACGGCTATGAACAGCAGGGCGATTGACACCAGCAGGCTAACACAAGTATGTGGGTGTTGTATTAAATACGACAGAAGGTCACATCACAGTATAACTCACACCAAGGACACCGTCATGTTGGGCAGGGAAGTCAACGTGAGCAGGAGCCATCCGAACGCGTATAGGAAGCTGAAGGCCGATATTGTGCGCACATTGCCCATGTAGCTGTCCGCCAGGATCGCGCCAATGATGGGGCAGAACTGTCCGAAAAAGTTGAAGATGTGCAGCACCACCGTGGAGAAGCTCTCTGTGAAGTTGAGATCGTCGCGCAGATAGAGGGCGAGTATGGCTGAAATTAAATAAATAATTCTTAATCAATTAGCCGCCGGGTTGCTGTCAATCTCGATTCGTTGACAATGAAACGAAGGTCGCCGCTGCAATCGAGACTGTGCCATATTATGCGAAAATATTATTATAATAATAAGTCAATTATCACTGAGGATGGCCGACCAGGTTTTTTTGTTTTGTTTTTATACCCTTGCACTAACGAGGGCAAGAGTAAGATACCTAGGCGCCCCAATTTTGGCATGACTAGAAGATGCCTCTAAGAGGAAGCCAGGCGAACTACTAGCCTTCGCAAAGAACACCTCGATCCTCAATGATTTTGAAACCCGCATGAACAACCTCTAGTTCCATTCAGAAACATCCGGATAACTAAGGGCCATACTGGCATATGCGTGGCCCCATGAGGGCCTCCGGTTCAACCTAACCTAACCTATACCCTTGCAGAGTAAAGTATATATATTCTTGATCAGCATCAACAGCCGGGTAGATCTAGCCATGTCCGGCTGTCCGTCTGTCCGTTTCTACGCAAACTAGTCCCTCAGTTTTGAAGCTATTTGAATAAAACCTTTCTTTCTTCTATATACTCTCACATAAGGCGGAAAGAGCCGGATCGTACGACTGTATCATATAGTTGCCATAGAAACGAACGTTCAATTGAGAGAAAATGCTTTTATATATGGGCATTTCCAAAATGTCGCACGCGACATTCGTACGCATTTAAAGCAAAAAAA
>JAEIIH010034892.1:0-13979 GCA_018904745.1 Drosophila orosa | reverse complement strand
AAAATAAATTAGTAAAAAACCGAATACCAAAAGTAAATAACAGTTATTTTGAATGCCGGTTTTTTCTTGACAAGTTTGGTAAGTGAACTTTAGAGCTTGATAAATGAGAATAAATGACAAAACGAATGTTTTATGATTGTTGTTGTTAAAAAGAGTGAGATAATAAACAAAATTGTCTCAGCAAGCGGATATACAAAATTGTTACGGAACCAGGTAACTTCTTTAACGCTGCCCCTACGGCAACGATGTGATCGATATGATCTCTTATTCTTTTGGCTCATTCTTTTCTGTGGGTCCGCTTACCTCTCGACTTTCACAAGCAAGAACTCGTGCTGTGTGGGAAATCCCAACTGGAATATAATGAGGGTGCGCTTAAAGTCAATAAAAGAAAAAGAGATACATCCGTGTGCTTTTGTACGTAACACGTTGCGTATGCGCAATTTCGTTATCCCATTGAGAGATATAACAAGTTTTTATTAAATTCGCAGCCTCTGCTGATTCAAGAGCTATGAGACTAGGGATGTACCTTAAAAATGAAATAAGAATACTTTTGGAAAGATCTTTGAAACTAATAGCATTATATATAAAAGAGGTTCGTTAGATAGAGTTGTTGATTTAACTAAGTGCTATACTATTCTAGAGGATCAATCAAATAAGTCTCGTTGCTAAGATCATCACTCATAAGCATATCGTTTGAGGTATTTAACAATTCGCCACGATCGTGCTATTATTGTTTTCCACTTCTTCAATTTTATAGACACTTAATTATAACTTTTGCCTACGTCATTCCTTCAGAAGCAGAAGTCAGGCATCGAAGTGGCCGATGGTTTCTGGCTGGTTTCAGTTGCTGCTTTGGTTTCTTAATTGTTTGGGCCCCTCACATGGCATCAGAAGATCTCGACGTAGCGTTTTATTGTTAATTTGTTTGTCGCTGGATCCGGTTCTAGGTCTTATTTCTGGTTTGTTGAGCTTTTTTGAGGTTCCACACGAATTTTGTAGAGCATTCAAATTAAATTCCTTTGTTTCAGTTTCCCAGAGAACGTAATTCCACATGTATAGATGTGTAGATTACTTGGCTATTTCGGATTTTACATTTCCTGGTGGCTATGCACGCACACAGACAACGCCAATGTATTTGCATATTTGGTTTTTTGTTTACCAAATTAATTTTGCTTTGAGCTGCCTGTCCTGTCACTTGACGCTGAAGTATCTGCTACCTAAAAGCTTAGTCACGAACTGCAGATACACGGTATCTCCAAGATGCGAGATCCGATTTGCGGAGCTTTGCATGATTTTGCAATGCCAATCGTTATAATTGAGTGCTCTTTCCAAATTTCCACGCAGATGTATCAATAAAATAAATTTGTTCATTGGATTTGTTGGCTTACTATTATTATTTTTTTTTAGATATCAAGCGCCTTCATCGGCTACAGAAACCAGCATGAAAGGCTGGTTCGACGCGTTTCGAGACGATGGGGGACCAACGCTATACTCTTTCTCAAATCGGACGCCCGTCACCGGAGATGTGTCTATAGTGGCCGTGTCCGTACTGTTTGCCACATTTTACGTGGCATTTCTGGTAATTTTCCCCGGTGTACGAAAGCAGGTAAAAAAATATACTGAAATATATAAGTAATATATAAATAAATTATAAATAAGCATTAAGAAATAATATAATGCCGTACAGTAGAGAGAAAGAGAGTACATTTAAGATACAAAAACCGCTTGATCTGTTTAATTGAATTGTAGCATTTGCTTGGCTTTGCCTTAATTATTTCCACGTCTCCAACAAATGTCAGATTAAAGATAAACGCTAATGAAAGGGGTGCGCCTTTTTTGCATAGCTTTTTTAATTGAATTTAAATTTAAATCCCTTCTTGTTTACAGAAATTTACAACATTCTCGACAGTCACACTGAGCCTTTTCGTGGGCCTGGTCATTCTAAGTGAGTAAAATGACCTTCAAATAGAAAAAATTGTATATACTAACTATGTGCCTGAAAACCCACCTCGCGTTTCTATCCAACAGTCGCCCGCCTGGGATCCGCATGGCATGTGGCGCATGCAACTATCATCGCGCCGTACAAAGCCTTCTCACGCGAGAAGCTCCCAGCGCGCATCGGCACCCATATTGGCCTCAAACATGTCAACGTAACTCTGACGGGTAAGTTTGCCAATCCAATCCAATCCAAGCCAATCCAATCCGCCAACAAGTACGTACTTCTGCCGCGGATGAATGGGTTGTCATATTTGATTATATCGGAGACTCCGTTGCGGTAGCCGTGCTTTAGTGTTTGGTTTTCTGCTTAAGATAAAGCTTGAATTTATTTAGTTGGTACCATGAGCAGGGGTAGAGGTATAGGTATAGTCGTGAGAGCTGTAAGCTGAAAGCACAAAATTAAATGAAAAAAGTGCACCGATCGGTCCTATAAAGAATGTCACAAATATGAATATTCCGTTTAGGAATGGCAGAAAATAATGATATTTATTGATTTTTGTCGCGAAAGACGATGTATAAAACGATATTTTAATATTGCGATGAATGTGCTGTAAATCGAAATTCCTTATGAACAGACCAATATAATCGTAATAAAAGACAACCAAATAAAACAATTTTCTTGTCTACGACAATATATATAATATAATATATTTTAGAAGTTACTATATTAGCGGAACAAGTTTATATTCTGTGTGCCGTATGGGAATAATGTAATCTGAAAAGGATTCATCCTTAATTCAGATTAGTTTCCATCGAAAAGCTAAGTTAAAATGAAAAAGTTCGGTTTATTTAGGGAATTTTTAACTTTAAATGTTATTGAATGTGAACTTAGCTTAAAAATAATAATATACCTAATGTATTCTGATTTGTAACCAATAGAATATTCTCTGACCAAAGTTTTATAAAAGCACAGCCAAGGCTCCAAATTTAATAAATCGTAATTAAGAGATGTCAAACAATTGCTTAATTTCCAGTTGTGATTTTAACCGCTAATCCAAACACACAAGTACGAATTTTAATTAAGACATTCCAGTCCAGATGCAGTTTAGGGCTCGGACTTGACTTAAGCTGCTGGCTAATTGATTCGAAAACTTGAGGCAGATCTTTCGGCGATAATTCTCCGTGCCGTTCGTTTTTGCTTGGCTATTAAACGCAGTGTGGGCGGTGACGTCAGCTGCGGTTGCTGCTGCCGCTGTCGCTTTGTTTGTTGGCTGCTGCCAAGTGCCAAGTCAAGTTGCATGTCACGATTCTTGGCAACAATAGCTGCAGCAGCAACAACAAATTGAAATGCCACTCGACTCGCGCTCAGCCCGACACCTGCGGAAATATTCGATTCCAATAGCAAACGCTCGTCGTCGAGGAGGCCTCTGTACACATATATCCGCTCAAACATATGGAAATACATATATTCGCCGTTCGTCTGACTGTTTGCTCGCCTCACTCACTCAGTTGGGTCTTCGAAAAGGTGAAATGCTTTTGTGCCTGGGCCGGGGCTACCCTGGGCCCCAGCTGAATCAATTGGAATGCCAGTTTCGAGTCAACTCGAGCACGAATAATCCAAGCCATTCAATCCTATCATATACCCCCACTTACCGCCAATCCGGCCGCAATCAAATATGAGCAGTTGGGTCTACCTCCCTCCCCGGCCCAGTAACAATAATTTTTGGCTTGCCATATTGGGAGATTAAACCTTATGATGCCCTTTGGGGGCTACAGGGGTCCTTCATGGAAACCTATGTAAATTGTGGGCTATTTCTTGCCCTGGCAGCTGGGTAATTGGATTTTGAAAATGTTTAGCCTTTGTAATAACATAATGGATTTGATTTGGTGTGTTTTTAATTTAAATGCTTTACTTTTAAATGGTTTTGTTGAAGTAATTTTATAGTTGTAGTATAAAGATTACTTATTAAGTGGATTGAATATAAAATATACCATTTAATGATAACAAATACCTCGAAAATATTGAAACATATTCAAATTTGTTATTTTCTCAAAGTGTATGGCACGCCAAGTGCCTCGTAAAGGTACACATATATGCATTAATATATATTTACCCCGTTACCTCTTCAAGTGCTGGGCTGTGGGCATTATGTCGGTTGCCATATTGGTTTAGACTAATACAGATTTGTGGAGTGTGTTGTCTCTCACCCTTGTGAGGCCTGGGCTCTGGCAGTGTTATTTCGGTAGCATTTTGCCAAAACTGTTTCACGTGCTTGTATTTTCCATTATTGTTATTTTGGCTTATGGGTGGGCGGCTGTGTTTTTGATGGCAAAAGGGCAAATGCTACTCAAGTTGACAGCCCCTGCTCCACGAGCACTTTTTGTTCGGTATACATTTCGATTTTCAATAACATAATTGCGCACGTCAATTGGTGAGTGGTGGTGGTGTCTTGAATCTAAGGCTCTGTCTGGCCTGGCATCTTAATTATTCACTCGTTATGAGTTGGGCCTCAGAGTTGCTGATTTTCCAAATCAAAGTCAGGCAAATGTCAAACTCGGAGATGCCGAAATCCATGTGCCATTGGTTAAATTCAACATTTTAATGATGCTCTTTTTATATTCATTCATTCATTTTTTTTCTTTGTCCCTTTGTAGTTTTTGGTTCAATCGGCACTTAATTATATATCATTATGACTTTTGTGCACTTTTTTTGAATGCAGCTGGCATTTATTCGACTTTTCAATAGGTTATGATACGTACATTTACTTCCATTATTTATGTCTTTGGGAGCAATGAAGGGAGATGCCTTTGATTCACCACAGGTGTTTCTGATTATTTTTTCTAGGTTCATATTGATTCTATATGCATTCGTAAGAGAAAGGGAAAAGTAATATTAATTCGTAAAATTTATTATGAATTTAGTTAGAAGTAAATAGTAAAGTAGTAGTAAGTTAAATTAATTTTTGTTGTAGAATTTGATACGTTATTTTTAGAACTGTTCGTTTAAGGTCTAATCGATGTATAAAATTCAGTACACTAATTTTTGCTACTGACCCTTTGATTCTACTCATACCCCTCACACCCGTTTATCTATTTGCAAACTAATTCCATCCTGAACTTAATTTCTATATTTGTCTAAGCCATTATTTTGTTACTGTTGTATTTTTTGTTTGTTTACTTCTTAATGGAGATGGACAGGGGCTACACGAGCGTTGTTTAAAGCTCATGACAGAAATGGAACGTTCATTTATTTTTGCAGACACATGGCGGCTGTTGAAGTGCCGGCTATCGGGGCGTAGGGGAGAGGAGTGAACAAATTAGAAAAAAAGCGTTTCAGCACATTCATTGTCTCTATGCTGGGTTGTGTCGTGTGTCGTGTGCCTCTTTCCACGGCAAAGTCATGATTAATTTAGGTTTTTTCTCTGGGCTGCCGCTACTGCTGCCAAATTGTTTTTAGCTCATCAACGTCGCACCTCTCACCTCCGTGTCTGGTCTCGGCCCAAAGCAAGCACGAAAATCAGCATAATCATCACTTAAAAATATGAAAAAGCATAAAAATGCTTATATTTTTGTTGTCTAGCCTTTTTTTCTGCTGCTGATATTGTCCATACTTAAGCGCGCGCTACCCAACATCATCGTCATCCGCCTCAAGTATGGCAAACATCAATTTCGTATACGTAGATATGGTAATTTTTTTAATGTTGCTATTTTCGTATTTATCATTTATTTTCAATACAATAGCTCTGCGTAAGAAGTTTCAAGTTGGCGGAAGTTGGTTGAACAATCAGTCATTTCGAGATAATAATAATGAAGTGTGTAATGGTTTAAATATTCTTGTCTTTAAAAGTGTATAACCTCAGTATACAGTATTTGTCGATTTTTCCAAGTTGACAGATCGCGATTATAAATGTTATTAAACATATAAATATATCTTAAGTAATATACAACTGTATACAACTGCTAAATTATTTCGTATAATAGAGAGAAGGATAAATAAATTAAATAACTTTTTCAATAATTTTCTAATTTCAAATTCAATATTTATCGATATCTAATAATTTGATATTTATCGATATCGTATAATTCGGTACTTATCGATATCTAATAATTCGATAAATCAAACTGTATTTGCGATATAATATAACATTGTTCTGAAGAATTAAATTATAGTCAAAATATTAATGGTTCTAGCAGGGTATTCCTTCATCCACCATCGAATATGCTTTTATATCTTGTTAATGCGTTTATTCGTACCCAAAATACTACTTTAGCCTTTGATGGATCTGTATCGGTGCAAATATAAACGGCGTTTAGATAAAATAAAAGCTCAGCTATTGCCATTCAAAGTAAATTGGACCGGTTCAACTGGCAGCATTTCCACGTTCACGAGCCCAGCACAGAAACGAGTCTGTCCGGTCACCGCCAACTGGGAAATCATAACGATTGTCAGTTTAATGACTCCAAAATCGATCCACATGTGCGTAGACAGTGCGTAGTCTTGCCTCAGGTCGGGGTTGCCATTTTCGGTGCAGTTTTGATCGCGATGGAAAGGGGAGAACCGGAGGCCAGGCCGAAACCTTGTCCCGAGTCGAAGGCCAGGCCCCCAAAGCACATAATATATGACAACTTTTGACGATTTATGTAATTTTTACATTTTTTTTTTATGGTGGCGCTGAGTTTGTAATTTGTAAGCTTGCTTCTATCAATGGCAACCAACTTTGGACATGAATTTTTGACTTGCCGGCGTGCATCTGTGGTATGAGTCACCTATTTGTTATAAAAGTATGGAGCGTGGGAATATCAGAAACTTTTGGAATATTAAAGAAAAAAAAAAACTTAATTTATTGAAATTCGGTTTTTATATGGCAGCAATATGCCAGGGATTTTTTTTTTCATATTTTACTGTTAAGTAAGAAGAAAACAAAGTGTTTGTGCCCAACAATATGAGCTGCATTGGGAATATTTGTCGATACAAATATAGCGCTCAATATCAATTGGAAATAATAGTTTTCCTAATATATGGAAAATCAAAGTATCGAAAAATGTTGCATTTAATTTCAAATATATATAAAAAAATGATATTTCATTTAACGAATATAAATATAGCGATTGTTAGCATTTAAAACACGAAATAAGCTTTGAAAACTTGGGCGACAAAATATCTATTTATCGTAAGTTTCCAAAATAAGTTTTAAGTATAAACCTTTGCGATATTTTCTGTCATCCCAATTCCGGAGCTTTAAATTAATAATATTCCGCCACTTTGGGCTATGGTTTTTATTCACATTTTAAGTTAATTTGCATATTTTGTCACTCTGTGTCAGTCTCCGCGGCAACGTGATCAGCTATCATATATCATTTGAAGTTTTTTGCCGATGACGACCGCTTTTAACTCTTCGAAAGCAAAAAAAACAAAAAAAAAAATTAAAAGATTAATGAGATTTGCTAAAATGTTTAAAAGGCTTTTAGAATTAAGAATTCATAAATGCGATGGGTTATTGTGGGCAGAAGAAGTTTTAATTTGCATTGTGTTCCATTTATTATTTTTACGGATTTAGGAAAGGAAACCAAATTGTGTGGAGTTCCCATTAATTGAGTTTCTCTTCCATTCGCAAATTTTACGAAAGTGTTCATTACTCACGTTTATTTTATATTCAACATTTATGAGTCATCCGATTCTATACCGCAAAGAGGTGTTTATTTTTTTGGTAGTGCTATGCGGAATTTGTCTATAAATTATGCAAATGTCTAAGCTTTTGCTTATTTTTGTTTTTTTCCTACTCACTTTTGCTTTAACTTGTTGTTGGGGAATACAAAAATGTAACCAAATGCAAAACGGGCCAAAAGCGCGTGCGCTGTAAACCGGAAAAACTGTTGACGAATGTTTATAAAATATGCAAGCAGAAAAATGAAGAAAAAAATGGCACTTGTTGCACATTGATTATGCGACTTTGTTGTTGGCGTTGCACTTTAAAGCCGCTCACTTCAGTGTGTGCTTGTGTAAGGTTAGCTCGCTGGAGCCATTGACAATGAATTGCTCGATGAGTGAGAGGCATGGAAATCAACATATTACGCATACGCAGTGTGCAACTGCAACAAACATTTCCGGCTGCAACAGGAAATGATAATTATTTTTGTTTGCTTTTTGCTTGTAATTAATGTGAAGGCTACATGATCTAGTGCGATTGAAGTGGTTGGTTTTTTTGTAATGAAAAGGTTCTCTGGTTGTTATAAAGAGGTTCCTGCCTTCAGCCTAGTGGCTGTTAGTCAAATATGTCATGCTAAGTGTGTGTTAAATTAGAAATAGATTTGAAAATTATAAGCCCAGGAAGCAGTGTATTCGCAAAGTATTTTCATTGAAATTTGTAGTTATTAATTTTGATCAAAGTTAAACCCCTCACTTTGCCTCCCTGCAGCCATTCCCATTGGAAACTACACACCGCCGGACATAGACTACAACGAACGCTTCACCTGGGAAGGTGCTAATGACATGAGCGCCAACTACCGGCAGGCCCTGCAGCGAGGCCTGCCCTTCCCCATCCTGACCGTGGCCGAGTACTTCAGCTTGGGTCGCGAGGGCTTCTCCTGGGGCGGACAGTACCGGGCCGCCGGCTATTTTGCGAGCATCATGCTCTGGGCCTCCCTGGCCTCGTGGCTGCTGATGAACCTGCTGCTAATCGCCGTGCCCCGCTACGGAGCCTACATGAAGGCTCTGACCGGGGCCCTGCTGGTCTGCACTACCATTGGGTACCACTGCCTGCTGCCGAAGCGACCGTTGTGCATTTACCTGGAGGGCGGGCGACTGGAGTTCCACTTTGGCTGGTGCTACTGGCTGGTTCTGGTGGCAGGTGAGTGTCACTCTTTACACATTAAAGTACCTCTCTAACTCTGGGAACTAGAAATCATAGTGCTGCAAACCTTATTCACATATAAAATTCCTCTTATTTCAGGCATTCTCTGCTTTATAGCCGGTGTCCTGATCTCCATCATCGATCTGGTCTGGCCGCACACTTTCTCCACTGTTCTAGAGGTTTACTATGGGACTCCCTACGATCGACATGTGATCCTGGAGGAGTCCAGCGATGTGCGGTATAGAAAGCCAAGGAATAGTCGCAGTCTTGAGGATCCTCCCGGCCTGGGCTCTCGCATCCTGCGTCGCCTCAGCTCCAAGGCTCGGGACATGCAGCAGGGTGCGGCACCGCGGCGAGATAGTCCTGCCGGTGTGTCAGGCAGTGGAGGGGCTGAGAACAAGGCCTTCCAGTCGGATGCCCCCAAGAGCCCGTGGAGATATCCCTTCCGCAGGGCCCAGCAGATGACGCAGCAGCAGCAGCAGCAGCACTCGCATCCGCTGCACCAGCACCCGTTGCAGCAGCACCATCAGCACCACCAGCATCACCACCAGCAGCAGCTGCAGTTCGTCGGCGGGTCGGTGGTGCAGCATCCCATGCATCACATGCAGCGCACAATGTCCCAGGACTCTGGGTCCAGCATCGCCTCGGCAGCTGTGCAAATCTCACCGCTGCATAAGCACGCTTTGGCGCGAATGTTGCCGTAAGTTTTGTTCGAGATTAAATTGTATATAACATTTTATGAAACCGGATTCTATCTCCATTCCTGCAGTAATCCGCCAGTGGAGCGCATTCGGGACATGGATCACTGGTGATTGCCATTGGACAAACCATAAAAATCAAACATTTTTATTGGGCTACTTAATTCTTGGACTTGACTAATTGGAAGTAATTTTTAAAACCACTTGATGACAAAACAATTTGTGATAATTTCTTAATTTAAACAAAACAAATCCAGCACGACATATAGAAGCAACAAATTCAACTATAATAGACAAGATCACATAATGTTGATATGAAGATAACAATTATGAACCTAAATTATTATTAACATATATATTTAAACTATAAATTATTTAGAAATAAGCGAATCATGTGAAAAAGTTAAATCAAATTTAGGAACCAATATGTTTTTAGTGATGTTCATTTGTGATAAGACAATCCTGCCACACACGCACACAGAAGCAGACACATGTTTAAGAGTTACGACAACGACAAGATCTTTATGTATAATGACTAATTTATTATTTGTAATATGAATTCCATGCCAGTGTCTTTAATGAGTAAGTCGAAAATATGTAAAATCATTTTAAGTTTAATATGTAAGCCTTTACGATGTCAAAGAAACTTGAAGAAAAATGATGACTAAAAACGTAAAGTTTGATTATTTTATTCAGTGGTTTCAGAAGTATCATGATGCTTTCGTTGGGGTTTAGTCATTTGATATTTTTAATATAGTATTGAGTGCGATTTATCATATAATCCTGCGCGATATATGCAAATCCCTAGTGTAAGCTAATTTTTCTACTTCATTTCATAAGCCAGTGAAATAAATCAATTATCCCAGCATAGATTATGGCACAAACGAGAACATGAGGCAGGACAGAGCATTGCAACCGAGTGCAAATAAATAAAAACAAATAAAAAGCACTTCATATGCCAGGCGAGCATAAATAGACAGTTATATTGCCCTCCCAAAACAATGCACGCGAGCGAGGGAGAATGGCAGCAGCCAAAGGTCCTTTAAGGGCAGGGAGAGGGCTATGTCCTGCGTCGCTATCGCACGCTTTTTGGTTTAGAGTTCAAGAAATCAAGATTTATGACATTTTTATTACAAAAACGAGCGCAGTTAGTTGTAGGCGGCGGACCAGCTCCAATCCCCCCTCGCTCTCTCACATCCTGCATCTACTGCGCTGACTTCAAAAATATGCAGCCAGGCGCGTCAAGCCATTATTTTGACTTGGGCCTTGGAATCGGAATGAAGGCAAGGACACGGAAAAAAATGTATTATAAAATATTCAAATCGAAATATGTTTGTTGTTCATTTCTTAAAAATTGTTCAACCAGCAGAATATAAGTTTTATTGGATTATTAAAGGGACTTTTTACAATCTTTATCGAATCTGCGCACTCTAGCTTTACAACCATTACAACAACTTTTGTTTGGGAATTCAAAAATGGTAGCTTATTATATTATGTATGGTTAAATATTATAATGTATCAAATAATATATTTTTTATTATAATAAAATTCCTCTCAGTGTCCTTGCTGGCGCTTTGGCTTGCGCTGGGAAATGCCGCCACATGCAACGGAAGGCGCATAATTCACAAAACAGCAGGCGATACTGCACCACCGGAGAGACGGGGATTCGAGGGGCAGCTGGCAGAGTCAAATGCAATGGGAATCTGTGCACCGTATACAAGAACACTGCCCAGCATTCCACCTTAGGATGCTTTTTGACTCTCCATTTTAATATAAACAAATTGCAAACGTTCTTATTTATGACATTTTTTCCCTTACTTCTTCGGTTTCTACGTAGGTCTCAAAGTGGGAGAGGCATGGATAGCTGAGTTGCTTTAATATGTATATTTTCGGGCTTTTATGTAATATAAATCTATTCTTTCAGAATAAACTCAGGTTTAGCCATAAAGAGTAATAAAACAAATTTAAATATAAATATAATTCTTGTTTAAAAGTGACTACTAAACAAAATATAAAAGATTTAATTTCTGAAGTCCTCAGTTTGAAACCACGGTTTTAGACATGACTTACTAGTATCTTAGTGCAGTCGCGAACTTTATTGTCTTATGACTTCCTTGGCTATATAAATTATAAAATTATCATACATAATTTTTTGCTTTTTACCGAAATCAAGACAATCTTTCATATGAGTTTTGGCACCTAGTCCCAGAGATCCGAACAAGAATATATATTCTTTTATAAGGAAAGTTGCCTCTTTTTGTCTGTTTAATTTTTTGCCCAATGTTATAATAATATATAAATTATATATTTTTATATTTAAAAATTTGAAATACCAAAGTCAATAAATGTATGTTTTGAACATGAAAACGGCTGAACGTATTTAACATTTTTAACAATAAAGTGATTTGAAACTTCTACAATCAACCAACATTTATGGTTTCTCTGCATAATAACTTTGAATAATAATAGTTTAATATAGTTAACACACATATTTGTTCTAGACACGCCAGGGTTTCTGTGTGATAAACGCTTTGGCGCAAGTATGCTTTGTTTTTCCCCAATTGCGGTTACTGCAAATTTTCCGGGGTTCCAGAGTTCGTGTCCTGGCACGAGAGAAATTCCATTAACAATACGCATCAATTTGCATCGATCACAGCGGGGCTAACAATATGTCCAATATGCCAAACAGAAACAATGAGGGCAAGAGGAGAATAAAATACGATAAAATGAAATGAAATAAAATCGAGCTGCATTCGTGGGAGTAAGATAAATTCTCTTCGCAGCTGTGCTAACGAGCAGCCCCGGGGAAAGCAGGACGACTTGGGGATGGGGTTGGTTGTATAGACTTTTTGTCAAGGCAGCAAACAAACAAGTATTTGCTGAGTAATGCCAATGCTCTTATTTTACGCGGGCGGACGGGCGGAAAGGATGGGGTGGCGGTGCGCTCGAGGAGTCTTTCGGCAGCCATGTCCTTTGCCTTTTGCTTAATACAAATGAAAATGGATGAGCTACTAAGCGTCGTCTTTGCCGCTGCAGTTGGTGCATTCGAATGTTGCATTGCATTGACTGAATAAAATGAAATGAAAACGTTGCAACAAGCTAACAACGAACCCATTCCCCCCTTTCGCCTCCTGCCCTACGGAATGCACTTTATTTCTATGGCACTCCCCCGGGGACCATCTTCATTCACTTTTCACTTTCCCGCTGCGCATGTGTTTTGTCTTTGTTTTAGCCCATTTATTTATTTAAGTCAATTTCGCAGAGTGTGTTTGAGCATTTTGTTGCAATTCGTTTTCGGGTTTCAGTTGCTGTCTGCCTTCTTCGCTGGCAATTTTTTGCGTCCTGTATGAGTCGCGAGCAGCTTGATGACAATTTGTACTTTGAGTGATTGCAGCTCTGTTCGCTTGTAGGTTGGCAGAAGGTCTCTTTTCGGGGCTATCAAGGAACCCGAACAATTTGGCTAAACTTGAAGTTACCTAACTAACTAACTAACTTATCTAGTACCAATAAAATATATCCACTGTTTAACATTTGATTTTTTTATAATTATGTTTCAAATATTTTAATCGTATTAAAGTGACCAACTAAATCCGGGACCTTCATCGCTCGTGAGACTAATCTAAACATCAATGTCCTCAGTTATCCTACAAGCGTATAAAAAGGTTTGAATAGATGCATTTAATGGTATTAAAAATAAAGCTGTAATGCAATTTCTTGCATAATATTAAAATGCGGCTTTGTAAAATGTATTTTAAATTTTTTTTAAATTTAAATATTTGTATTTTTTACTACTAACTATAATAGTTTAAAATACCAAATATCTATGAAATAAAAGTGAAAAAACTGTCATTTTAGTTAAAATAAATCCTATAACTTAATTTCATTATAATTTGAGTTATCGGCAATATTTACATCCAATAAACATGGTTTATAAACTAGACCGTGTTCCTACCAGTAGTTTAAAAATAATATTTAACAAGAAAGGAAGCTAACTTCGGTACACCGAAGTTTGTATACACTTGCAGATTGAAATTGAAAATCATAGTGCTAACTTTCATTACTTTAAAGATTTATATTTACATTTTACATTTTACATTTAAAGTTGCACAGCTTTGCATTTTCCTCTCTATTTACCGTTCCTTTCTATGGCATCTATATGATAAAATTAAAACCGAAATTCTAGAATAATACAAAAAGGTCGTATCTTAAATTTAATGATAAAATGTTGAAAACTGGCAAAGTTATATTTTTTTTATAAAAATTTTCCGATCGTTCCTATGGCAGCTATATGATATAGTCGTCCGTTCCGACATATATAGCAGTCAGAGTATATAGAAGACTATCTGCAAAGTTTCATTCCGATAGCTTCAAAACTGAGAGACTAGTTTGCGTAGAAACGGACAGACGGACGGAGGGACGGACGGAGGGACGAAGGGACGGAGGGACGGACAGACGGACAGACGGACATGGCTAGATTGACTCGGCTGTTGAT
>JAEIIH010034882.1:0-10975 GCA_018904745.1 Drosophila orosa | reverse complement strand
AATGAATAACACAAATTTAAATATAAACAAAAGCATAACATTTATTTAAATTGCTTATAATAATATTTTTAGTTCTTCACAAATTGAAACAAAATTATTCTCATAGGAAATATAAACATTTACCATACCCCTTTCTCCTTGTGTAATTATTAGCATAAGTATATGGCTCGAACCGCATCATTTGCAGTATATTTCGCGTTTTGTTTTAGCCAGTTTTCGTTTGCAAACTCTTCGTTTTGGCTATTTCGGTCAGCCATGGGGTGAAACTTCGGGTCAGCGCGGCGGACTAATATCTATTAGCTCCGTCTGGCCACAGATCAGTTGCGTTCGGTGCGCTACAGAGAGTGCTGGTTCGATCCGCGATTATCCCGAAAAGATGCAGCTCGCGCTTATGCTATTAATTCTGCTCCTCCACTACGGGGTGGAGGCTCGGTTCCGGAACCGGCAGTACGATGAGGAGAAGGACACCATCGTTGAACTGCCTAAGCTGGGCAGCATCCAGGGAAAGATTCTCGAAACAGCCTGGACAAAGCGTGAAGTGCTGCAGTTTGTGGATGTTCGATATGCAGAGCCTCCCACGGGACTCAATCGCTTCAAGGTACATTAGTTTCCTGATCTTGAGTGAAAAATTAAGGAGCTTGGAGTTGTAATAATGGGAATATAACTTGTTCTTTGTGGATTTTGGTTCAAAAAAATAGAGGTCATCGTTATGCAAAAATGCAAAATATGCTAACATAACAGATTCGCAAAGAATTTCAAATAGAAATGTCCAACTTTATTTGGAGTCTGGTTTCTCCTACCACAAAAACTTTCAAAATTATGTAAATTTCCCAAAAGGCAATAAATAAGCACCCAGCAGAGTCTTAATTTTTAGAAGAAAAAAAAGCAAAAGAAAATATAGATGCTCCTCACATCTCCCCGACGGGGAATTGAACCCCGGTCTCCCGCGTGACAGGCGGGGATACTAACCACTATACTATCGAGGACTTGGTATTATCTGGCCAGAGTTAGGATGTTGCGGAGATAGGCAACTAAAGGCTGTCCCCAAACCATCAGATTATGGGAAAGTGGAGATTATTAATAGATTATAATATCACCAATTAGCAATTAGTCAAAAGCAGCATAAAATGTTTAAAACAATGAAATGTGCTTGGAGTTTTAAATAGCAAGAGTTTTAAATCTGCAGAATATATTTAGAAATAATGGAGTTTCCCCTGAACAAAAACCATTTAACAAAAGTGCATATCCCTTACCAATTATGCTCATCTAGTTATGTATATTAATTAACTTTTCACAGCCACCGCGCCCGATCGAGCCATGGGAGGATGTGATGGACGCCACGGCGGAGAAGATCGGCTGTCCCTCGGTGGTGTCGATGGACTCGCTGGGCAAGCTGGACGACGTGCTGGACGTGGAGGACTGCTTGACCATGACCATCACCACGCCAAATGTGACAGCCCGCCTGCCTGTGCTGGTGTACATTCACGGCGAGTACCTTTACGAGGGCAGCAACTCGGAGGCGCCTCCGGATTATCTGCTTGAGAAGGATATCGTGCTGGTCACGCCGCAGTACCGGCTTGGTCCTTTTGGTTTTCTGTCGACGAAAACGGATGAGATTCCTGGCAACGCGGGCTTCCTGGACATTTTCCTGGCCCTGCAGTTTGTTAAGCATTTCATCTCAAACTTTGGCGGCGATCCCTCGCGGGTAACGGTGGCCGGCCAGGTGGGCGGAGCAGCCATTGCCCACCTGCTAACGCTCTCGCCGATGGTGCAGCGCGGTCTGTTCAGCCAGGTGATATATCACTCGGGCTCTGCCATAATGCCCATCTTTCTGGAGGAGGATCCCCGCAAGCACGCCCACGAGATCGCGAAGAAGGCCAACTGCCAGATGGTGACCGTGCGGGATCTCAACTCCTGTCTCATGGAACTCACGGCTCTGCAACTGCTTACGGCCTTCATGGAGCATGCCGTACGTTAATTTACATAAAAATACCTGCAAAAGTTTGACATTTCATTTGGCAGCTTGAGAAATCGGACCTGGGAATTGGACACACCGGTGGCATTCAGTTCACCATCGGCGGACCCAGTGGTGTGCTGCCCAAGCATCCCTATGACCTTATGCTGGAGTCCAACTTCTCCTATCCGGCGATGGGCGGCTGCCCGAAAAATGCTGGAACTCGAGTGCTCAACGAGATTGTGGACAACGACTTTGAGGGAAAGATTCCGGATGATGACTACAATACATACAACTATATCGACCATGTGATCCGTCAGGTGGTGGGCACGGACAAGACCATGCTCCTCACCAGTTTTGTAACCCACGATTTCTTCAACCGTCAGTTGCTGGAGAATGGCACCTTTCACACCCTGATTCCCAGACTTATTGATGTGAGTTATGCTTTTTACATAATATTAAGTTTAAGTTAGTAAATATTAATTTTAAATTTTTTTCTAGGTGGCTGGCACTCTGAACCACAAGCTGCCCGTTCTGTTGGCTTTGAACATGAACAACAAGCACAATCCGCACAATACCTTCCTCTACTCCTTTGAGTACCAGGGCGAGTTCAATCGCTACAAGGAGATGGACGAGGAGACCAACATGCAGAGTCCCTTCCGGGCAGGCGTCTCGCTGACTGATGAGGCCCTATATCTATTCCCCTACCCCGACCACGTGAAGCGCCTCAGTCCGCCGGACGTGACGATGGCTCATCGCATGGTCGATCTCTGGACGAACTTTGTCATCAGCGGGAATCCGCTTGGTTCCTATCGCTCCGGCTACTGGCCACCCATGACCACGCTCTATGGTCCCTACATGAAGATCGACGAGACGCTGACCATCGGAGGCAACTATTTCAACGAGTTCTCGGCCACGTTGCGGGACGAAGACCGTGGTCACAGCCTGGTCCGTGAGATTTACTATCTGCGCAGCCGCAGCCGGAAGCGAGCGCTGGCTAAGCGCCGAAAAGAGTTGGCGGTCTCCTCTGTCCGCAGGATAAAGAAGCTCCAAGGTCGCAAGAGTCTGGTGAAGCGGCCCAACCGGAATAAAATACGTTTTTGGAGTAGCTATACTTAGAAATAGATGTAGAATTCTTAGAACTTAATATACCCCAGGTTAAAATATCTAAAAAATATCTCCCATATTTCTGGGCGAAATAAATTATATTAAATAATCCATTTGAAGCCCGTGAAGAGAGTGCAACTTAAATTTAAAATCATCACGAATTTATCATCGAGGATATCAAGAGATAAACTGGCATATGATTAAATTTATTGTGGATATTATGAAAAGGTCCAAAAGAAAGCTTCGACAGGTACAAATTAGTACAGTTTATTTTGTAATAAAAATAATATTTTAAATGACATTATAAGACGCGGGATCTCCTATTGCCTGCGTCGCTGCTGTCTGTGCATGAGCTTGACGTGCTGCGGTCCGTTGTGCAGATTCCTCATATGGGAATAACCTGGGTATTCCTGACGCGGCTCTTCCTGCTCCTCTTCGGCCCTCTCTCGTGCCTCGAGGGCTCTGTCGCGCTCCTCCTCCTCCTCGCGCAGCTTTTGCTGGGCTCGCACGTAATCCTCGTAGCTTGGATAGGAGCTTGGGTCGTTGGCGGGATCGGTTGGCTCCTGGTCGTCACCATCTTCCGGATTCTCTTCAACAGGTTCTTCTTGTTCCTGATCCAGCTGATCCCTTCGCTCTTGTTCCCGGTTCTGTTCTTCCGCATCGAAATCGGACTCGGTGGGTTGTCTTGCTTGGTGGGCTCTCAAATAGTCATCGTAGCTGGGATAGTTCCGTGGATCATCACCGTCAGGTTGGGGCTCACGCTCCTGCTGCTCTCGTTCCTGTTGCTCACGCTCCTGCTGTTCACGTTCCTGCTGCTCACGTTCCTGCTGCTCACGTTCTTGCTGCTCTCGCTCATGCTGCTCTCGCTCATGCTGCTCTCGCTGTTGTTGCTCGCGGTCCTGCTCTTCGTTATAGTTTCGCTCAGGTTCCGAATCTGGAGGATTTTCTCCTTGCTGTGCTTTCAGGTAATCATCGTAGGTGGGATAGGATTGACGCCAATCTTCGTCCGGCTGTTGATCTCGCTCCTGCTGCTCTCGTTCCTGTTGCAATCGCTCTTCTTCTAGTCGCTCCTCCTGTTCCCGCTGCTGCTGCTCACGTTGCTGCTGCTCTCGATTGGGTGTAGATTCGGAAGACTCTTCCTGGCTATTTCGAACATAGTCTTCATAATTGGGATAGGGTTGCAGTTCGTTATTTGGGTTTTCTTCCGGAACTGATTGATCTCGCTCTTGCTGGTCACGCTCTTGCTGTTCTCGCTCCTGCTCTTCTCGCTCACGCTGTTCTCGCTCTTGTTGCTCACGTTCTCGCTCTCGCTGTTCTCGCTCTTGTTGTGCACGTTCTCGCTCCCGCTGCTCACGCTCTTGTTGCTCGCGCTGTCTTTCTCGCTCCAGTTGTTCTCGCTGCATTTCTTCTCGGCGCTGTTGTTCTTGCTGCTCTTGCTCTCGTTGCTGTTTCTCACGATCCTCTCGATCCTGCGCCGGACGACGATTCTGGTTCTGACGCTGCTGCTGTTCTCGCCAACGCTGCTCTCTCTCTCGCTGCGCCCGCAACTGCTGATCGCGGATGAACTGTGCCTGCCGCTCTTCCTGAGCCCTCACATAGTCCGGATTGGCCGGATGCCAAGTCTGTTGCGGTTGCCTGTTCTGCCAGTTGGCATACGGATTGTATGCGTACGGACGCCTGGTAGTTGTGGACGTCGTCGTCGTCGTGCTGGTAGTGGTGGGATAGGTGTAGGGCCTAGTCGGTGTTGCAACTGCTCCACTGCTGCTGGTGGTGGCATTGAAGTGCTCTCCGTAAAGATGGGGCAAGTTGATTCCCTCACCGAAGTGCGGATCCAGCTCGAGCATATTCTGGCGGGAGTTGGTGAAGCGCAGGAAGGGTCCATACTCGGACGTGGCCCTTGGCCACACTCCAGAGTTCGGGTTGGGCACCCCAGTAACGGCAAAGTTCACCCACATTGTAACCAGGGCGCGGGACAGCGACCTATCCACGGGATTCAGGCGACTGGCCTCCTCTGGGTAGGGGAACAAGTAGACACTGTCATCGCTTAGCGAGGCATCCACTCCAAAGGGCAGGGGGTTATTCAGGTGTCCGAAGCGATGGTGTTCGCCGCGGTAGTCGAAGGTGTACAGGTAAACGGGTGTCGAGCGGTACGACTGGCGAATGGAAAAGATCACGGGTGCGCGGTACAGGATGATGTTGCTCAGCTCCAGCAGGCCCTGCGTCACGGTTTGGGCACTGGCCGAGTACTCCTGGTCCGGGGAGAAGATCTCACGGAGAGCCCACTGCTTCCAGATGCGGTGCTCGCTGGGAGGAGCAGTGTGTCGCAGCACCACGTCGATGTAGTCGCTAACATTGCGCGACTGTAGGCCGGCGATCTGGTTGTAGAAGCCTGTAAAAAAAGAATATAATTATTTTATAATTATAATTATATTAAAACACAAGATGTTACATTCTAAAAAACTGTTTCCGAAATATATTAAATGTAAGTAGGAATATTTAAAATCAGCCTACATAAAAGTTCTTATCGCCGGGCATTGACATTCGACTTGAATATTTTTTTGGGAAAATACATACGATTAAATAGGTTTAATTAAAACGCAAACATTTCCTGCCCGTCGACGTAAATAGCATAAAAATCGAAGAGCCTTGACACTAATTAAAATCCAGCACAACAATCACATCAACATGATGATGATGCTGTCTATGTCGGTCTAATCACATGGCTCCTTATCAGTTTGACCCCTGAGATCAGCTGAGACTTCTTATCGCAGGCAGCCACGGGTTTTGTACCAACAAGCCTCATCCAACAAACTCTGGCTTAAAAAACATGCTGGAACCTAGCACAAAGGGGGTTTAAATTTAAAGAGAAAATATCCATTGTGGTCTTCAAATGCCAAAATCATTACGTAAGAATTCCCGTGTAAATCCATTTCTGTCTAAACCTTTTTAAAATATTGCAAAAATATTAAAGCGTCCATAGAGATTTAATTGAAAAATGGCAAGCATGACTTTAAAAAATATTAAATTTTATCTTTAAAATTGAAAAACTCACGCGACAGGATAAAGGCGCTGGCGTCCTTGGCGGCACCGACAATGGTGGGCACGTTGTGGCTGGCGTTGGCAGCCAGGGCGGCCGGGTGACGGGGCAGGTATCCTAGGCGGTCGCCCACGACAAGCTTGAAGCCGCCGAGGGAGCTCAAACCACGCGGCTCATTCTGCTCGAAGAGCTGCTCGAAGGCGGAGACCAGCTGCGAGGTGGGCAGTGTTGCCAGGCAGTGGTACAGCGGGGCAAGGCTGCGGGCGGCGGGATTGGTGGGACAACGGGCGAGGCGGGCGAAGGTGTCCAGGGTCTCCAGGGGGCGCTCATCGATCAGGTAGGGATTGAGGGCGGTGCCCGACTGCAGGATCAGTTGCTGGAAGAGGTCCGTGGCCTTGCCGCTGAGACTGAGGGCGTGGACCAAAGTGGCTCCGCCCGCCTGGCCTGCCAGCGTAACCTGGCCGGGATTGCCGCCAAAGTGAACCAGATTGCGTTGCAGCCACTCGAGGGCCAGATGAAGATCGGAGAGCGCCACGTTGCCGGGCAGCTCGTCGCTCAGAGCGCTCAAGAAGCCGAAGGGCGCCAGGCGATAGTTGATCGAGACCAGGAGCACATCCTTCTCCAGGACATAGTCCGGCTGGGCCTCCTCAGCGCCGCCGTCGAACAGCATCTCGCCGTGCACAAAGACCAGCACGGGCAGATCCTTAGCTCCTTCAGGTGCGTAGATGTTCAGGGTCAGGCAGTTGTCAACGTTCTCGCCACGGGCCTCGGACTCCCTGAGGCGCTGCAACTCCGGAAACTGGGCACAGTTCGGGCTCTGCACGGTGGCATCAACTCGGCCCTGGAGGTCGGCAAGCTGCGCAGCCTGGAAGCGCGCCAGGCCGCTGCCCACTTGACCGTACCGCAGACCCAAGAAGGCGTTCACCGGACGTCCGGCGATGGTCTTAAAGTTGCTCACTCCCACGATCTGTCCGATTCCAGGAACGGACACAATGGCCGCCTGGGACTCTGGTGGCTTCGTCTGCCAGGAAGGTGGCTTCAAGGGCTCCGGCTGCCATGGCTTCTCGTCATCATCGTTGTAGTCGTCACTGTAGTCCGGTCTGGGGAGACCAAAGATTGGGACAGCACAAAGGGCCAGCACTACTAGGAGCAGCGGCTGCATGTTGCTCACTGCGTCGCGTTCGAAAGGGAACTGATTTCGGAATTGGATCCGACGACCTGAAAAGCTCTCAGAATTATCTGCGGACAGAGCAGCAGCCAGCAGCAACAGCAGCAGCCTTGGTACGAGCTCAAAGCGAGGTTGGCTTGAGACGACACTCGAACGAGGGAATAATCAGAAAGATTGCTTTAGTGCCCCGACTGTGCTATACCTGAAATTCAATATTTGTATAGAATTTGTTGCATACTTAAGAGGGTTTACCATGACCTCGGGAAATTTATTCCATTCCTTGTAAATTCTGCCTTAGAAATCACTTTAAAAATGTCCAAAGTTAGGCAGTAATATATTAAAAGTCTCAACATCTCATTAGTCTTGCTAAATTGAGTATTAAAAGAGGCTTTCATCTTCGAGTCTACCCTCGATGGCCCAGTCCAAGTCCCAGTTGGTGGTGTCATGACCGCCTTTAATCTGCTATTTGTGTTCCCAGCTCACTCACTTGGCTAGCTTCGTCGGACCTTATCTCTTCCGGGCCTTATCAGCTGGAACAGCTTTGCTGCTCTGGCTGGCTCAAGTCGGGTTTCAACATGGAGCTATGCAATGTTAAATTAAGAACACAGTTTACATAGTCAGAACTCATAATTCTTATGCAACACCTTGAGGAAATCGCTATATTATCCGAAAATGCTTTTCTTACCAACAAGAACATTATTATCAGATCAGAAAATAAATGTAGACCTGCACTGTGCAGACTTTTGAGTAAAACACAATGCACACAATTCATAATATAATAATCTCTATATTTTCATTTTTATTAATCATTTTCGATTCCATTCCCTCCGTTTCTGTTCTTGTTAAAGTTTCATTTTCAATTTCTGGTTTTGTATCGGCTTGTTCAGTATGTATCTATAATAATGTGTTATAATTAAGAATCGTCATTTCATCTAAATATTTCTGTTATAATAATACAATATAATAATAATTAATAATATGCGGTTTTTTGTTTCTTATTTTTTGTTCTTATCTGTATGTTAAACCTGTGTGTGTGTGTGTGTCTTGTGTGTGTTGTATTGGCTTGCTTCTGAATGTATTCTCCGGATCGATCCGTTTGGTTTGTGGGTTTGCGGGAGTTAATTGTGTTTTGGTCCGAATCCGATTCGGAATCCGCTTGAGTTTGATTATTATTTCGTATCTGAGACCGACTATCTCCTCTATATGACGCGCAGCTTACGTACAGTACGTTCGAGTGTGGAAATCAGAGTTCTAGGAAAGCTAAAAGCAAGTGGTATGCATATATACTTGTGTCTATATACGTATATATGTATATGTTTATATATTCTTTCTAGGTATTTTAATCTCGATTATGCTGTGGCGCTGTGGCAGTGGCCCAAAGAAAGGAAGCCTCTTAATTCAAATCCAAAAATTCAAACCTAAGAACGAAGAGTGTCTCATTACGTATGTATGTATGTATTTAGCAGCTCCCTTTGACCTTTGAAAAGAAATGCAGAAGTCCCGGTTCCTTCTTCTAAATACCTATGCATGTCGGGTGCATAATTGAACATGGCACTGATTGAGCCATTTGATTGATTGATTGATACCGGGTTTGCCGTCGCTTTAGGAACTTCTCAACTAATTAAGGACTCGTCAAAATCATACGCGAATGAAACGAACTCCTAGCTCCCGGATGGCGTTCTCTAGTCAAAAATCGTTTACCAAAAATGCACATTAATTATGTTCTCCCACTGAATCAAGGTTCTTTACTGATTTCTGATTTCAGTTGTTCCTTTTTGTTATTTTTTTCGTTTTTTCTTGTATATTTTGTAGCTCAGTCTTTTTACTAACAATTTGTTGTTATTTTTGTTGTTGTTTAATTAGCTTCTTGATGCTGTAGATCTTTTTTTATTATTTCGCAGTGCTGATCTCGCACATTTGCCGCTTGAATACTTAAGTGTGTGTTTATCATTCGAACGAAATTCAAAATATGTAACGAATTCCTGCTTGGAGAGGGTGTGTTTCTCTTTCTCTAACTTGTTGTTTTTCTCAGTGTGTGTTTTGTGGGGGGTGGAAAGGAGGAGGAAGTTCAATTCATATAGTTTATAGTTCGCATTCGAGTTCGCATCGATTAAAGTGGCTAGCTGTTAGCTCTATAGTTGCTTGGAAGTACCGTTTTTTGTTTTGTTTTTTGTTTGTGTCTAACTTTCGTAACTTATTTGGTTAAATATTTGTTATTCGCTTTTCCTTCGGGGGCTTTCATTACATTTTGTGTTACTCATTACGTTCTTGCGCTACATTTGTCAACAATTTAAATTTATCCTTACGTATTTGTAACCGCTAAAGAATGGATAACATACTCGTGTCATATGGCTCCTATATGCTTTGATAATTCCTAATCGATAAGCATCTTCTGGATTGTTTGGATTCTGTGTGTGAACGTGGAACCAAGCGCTGAATGGCAATCGTGTTGAGTTATGGATCTTTTTATTCATATTTGCTTTAATGAAGGAATATTTTATTTGGTTTTGGTGAAGTATTTACAGAGTTTCGCATAATAGTATTCATATAGGTAATGCATACACTAGGCTGCTGCTGCTTGTTGCGTTATAAAATCTTAACATAATTATATAATTTGAATTCGTGAACTCGCATAACTCTGCCTCTGAAAGTAAAATGCATCGATTTCGTGTCAGTGTGTGTTCGTAATTATACTATTTGCATAGAGAGAGTTGGAGAGCTGTCTACTTAGAAATTATAAAACCAAACGGAACCGGACATCGTACATAGTTGTTACGTTACGTTACGTTACGCTTAGCCTAAATCCGCTCAGTGATCTGATTTCAGTTTTATCTGTAATAGTTCGCTCGTTTTCCCAAAAACAATAATAATCATACAGTTAATAAGAGTCAAGTTAATTGTAAATGCCTTAGCCTAGTTAGTAGGTAATTTTATAATGTAATGCCTGCTCGTAATAATATCTATCCTTTAATCATTCATATATTTTTGTTTTTGTGTTTTTTTTTCGGTTTCATATATATTTATATTTATTTTATGTAAGAAGCACTTGAATATATATCGTTCTTAATGGAAAAAATGAAAACTTGAGTGTGTGTCCATGTCGAGGGTTCATTTCCTTCGTTCCTTTTGGTTTTCATTTTTTTGTTTTTCGTTTTCTCGTTTCGGGTTCCTGCTTTCTGCTCTAATTTCTTAAATGTTGCTTGTTCTTTTTATATTTTAATAAGTTGCTAATTAGCAAATATGAATGCGCCGGCTACAATCTGTAGGTAATAATTGTTTTTCTTTTTATTTTGTCTTATTCGGAGAAAGTTAAAAATCGTTTTCATTTAGCTTATAATTATCTTTAAAGTATCTTCAATCTCAACCCCAGTTTCTGCTCTTCTAAAAAAGTTGCTGAATTGGTTTCCTCACCAAAAGTGTAACTTTTCCGGAAAGTGTTTTAGAAATTTATAGATTTTTTTCTTTGCTTTTTTTGACTCTGCCTTTTCTTTGTTGAGTGTTTTTAATAAAATACTTTGCTTAATTCTTTTGTTTTGTTTGTTTATTTTTATTTTTTTTTTTGTATTTTCCTTTTTGTTTTCCTTCAATTTAAAAGCATTTCTAGAGAATCTCTCGTCTAAAGTACCTAATAAGTGTATGGGGTCATCTATATAGTTATGTATAAGTATATATATATTCGTGGATTCTCTGCTGGTTTATGTCTGCAGGC
>JAEIIH010034875.1:0-10468 GCA_018904745.1 Drosophila orosa | reverse complement strand
AGCCTTGGAACACACTTTTATAAACACCTTTCCCACTTAAATGGTGAAAGTAGTCTGAATTGAGTAAAAGAAGCTAGTCAGCAAATTACGAAATGTGATAAATCCGATAGTGGAAGTTGCCGCTCTGACCAACAAGACAGTTGGCTATCAACTTTATTGACAGATTTCTAAGAACTGTCTGTGTTGATTTAAATTGGATCGACTAATGCGTTAAATTAACAGACGTTTTTTAGCGTCATAATGGCCTAGAACCCTCGAAAATACCCTGTACCCGAAACCTTAGGCATCAAGTTAAATATATAGATGGATCGACTTGGATTCCATTTTGATAAAATTCAAAAGATTATTTTAAAATCGTATAAAATAACTATATTTCAAAGAATATGATGAAAAAAAAAAAACGAATTAATATAAACTTTCATTGCATTTAACTATTAATTTTATATTTACAGTCCTACTTTTACAGTTTTAAATTATTCGATAGCACCAATCACTGTGGACGGCAGTTCACATAGTGACGATGAGCACCGAGTACTTATTGTGCGAAGCTACACGATTACTATGGGCAGCTTAAGTAAAAGTTTGGTTCCAGAAAAAACACCAGCTTGTATTCCAGTTGTTTGTTATATTTCCATTTTCATAAAACTATATTTTGGAATTATAAATATATTCAAATAGTTACCACATTTCAAAATCGCTGAACATTTTTTGAAAAACAGCGAAAAAAATGAATTTTTCTTCTTTTTATTTCCCAATGTTCGTATTGCAGCCATTTTATTACATAACTTGTACTTCTTACCAAACTCATTACTAGATAGGTTATTTCTTTTTCCTAGTTTTGATCCACACTGCATACAACAGATAACAGCAGCAGTTGATAGTGACAGACAATGAAGAAATCGCAGAATAATATAAACTTGGAAAATAAAACCGTCGGTAAAATACAAATCCTTATTGAATATTTCAAAAATAAGGTTTAATATTTTAGACAGTCAAATAATAAGTTGTCAAAAATATCAAGGCATCACATACATACATAAGAACACGTTGGAACATATTATGCCAATGTCAAATCGACCGATACAAAAATCTACACAAATCAAATATTTTTCCAAATACACAGAAATGTGTTATATATATATATATATATAATATATATATGTTTAAATATTTCCCATAGCTACGATTATTAATTTTTAAAACATTGCTACTTGTTTTATTTAATGCGCGAGACTTTTGATGACGGGTATCCCACAGTCGTGCAGACTTGACTGCAACTTTCTTACTTGTTTATTAATCGTTCATGCTACGGAGCCTCAGAGAGTCTGTTGGTGTTACGGCCAAAAATGCGATTTGCAACATGCAACAAATCCGAGCCAAAAACAATGCAGGCACCACGCAATCTAAATTTTCAGCATATTGTGAAACAAACCCTCAGTAAAATTCAAAGCAACTCTCGAAATAAACAACACAGCATATTTAATGAAGAAACAAGTTGTGGTTCAACACAATTTTCTCATACATTTTATTATAACGACTTATTTCTTCCACAAGTTAAATTTTGGTGTACACTGTATCCCAAATTCATTTAGAGTTTTTTTTTTCGACTTCAGTTTTAACTATTTCTATTTTACAAGAGGCCAAATTTACAAACTCCAATTATTAACCCTACAAACAATTAGTATCGACAGTCGGGAAAAAAACGAGACCCAGGGCTTCAAATAATTTATAATTCGAAAAGATTAGCTACACGGTGACTCGAAGCTAATTGTAGGTTGAGTCATTCATATAAAGTCATCCATTCCATTGGCTCGTTTAATTGCATTTTGTCTGTCAGGTTTAGGGGCACAATGGTTCTGCTTATACGATACAAACTAAAAGTTTGTTGTTTTGATTCCTTAATAAACATTTATAAATAACATATAACAACCTAGCAAGTGGCTTGATTCGCCCAGGAAAAATAAAAAGATTTTCACTATCGTAACGGTGGTGAACATCGATAATAAAGGAACACAAAATCAACCGAAAATCAAAGATGTTTGGCAAAAGATGGAGTACGTGGCTGATTTTATCTACGATTCAGTCTTCAAAAGTAGTTGTACTAGGTTGATCCAATATAACAGATAAACCGAAAAACAAAAAAACATGTATTTGTGTGCATTCTAAGGTATACATCACTGGCTATTTGGTCACCCAAAACTCATAACTTTGTGCTTGGTGAGTGGTAACGACTGAACAGATAAAGTTTTAATTAAGTTTTATTACTTAAACATTGTTGATCATCGACCACAACTTCACATTACTTTTGTTGTACAAATTTACTTACTTATTTAGCGTTATAGACTAGGGTATAACGTAAAAAGTATTCCAATTGTGATCCGAAGATAATCAACATCTGCATATACATGCATTATTCATATGTATGTATGAAGAGAGGTAAAAGTTCAGCGTGGGAGTGTAGGGGAGATATATGCATAAACTTTTTGGTATTTTATAACTTTTCTCAGGGCACTTTTTTTATTTTTTCCTTTCGAACGTGTTTTCTTTGTTTATACATATGTACACAAGTATGTATGTATATTTGAAAATGAACAAAAATGAAATGGTAAGCACTTTTCCTACGCTGCCCGTTTATTTTTTCTGTTTCTTTTTTATTTTTTTATTTGTAATTGTAGTGGGTCGTGGTGATGGTTTCTTTGACACTTAGAGCTACTTTTTCTGTATATGTCTACAATTGTAGCGAAAGATGAACGCAGCCCGAACACGGATTATGCCGGAGAGAGGCAAGAAAGCTTGCCAGTATACATACAAGTAGACAAAACAGTTAACGTTAACAAGCCAAGCGATTAGCCAAGAGCGCGCGATCTCCGCTGGTAAACTGGCAATGGCAACGTACGAAGAGCGACTGAGCCGAGCGCACCGGAGCTGCAAACGTGTCTTGGACGCGTTTGAGAGAACGCCGAGTAAGGGAAACCGGCGGCGAAAAAAACGACCAGGTAAAAGCTAAGAATGAGGTGAACAAAGAAACTGGTTAAGCTACTTGCAGATCCCATACTGCGATCTTCGGGGAGCCGGAGCCACTGGAAGAAGCCCCAAAGAATCGGGCCCACAATGCAATGAATCTATGAAAGCTTTCTGAACGTCATTGCAGACCCTCAGCCTGTGTTCATGCTATGCAAACGTTTCCCTTGTGATTGTGACCCTTTTTGTATACCCTTGCAGTGAGGGTATTATAATTTTAGTCAGAAGTTTGCAACGCAGTGAAGAAGTCATCTTCGACCCTATAAAGTATATATATTCTTGATCAGCATCAAAAGCCGAGTCGATCTAGCCACGTCCATCAGTCCTTCTCTCAGTTTTCGAGCTATCCGAATGAAATTTTGCTGATAGTCTTCTGACTATTTTCTTTACTAGTATATGTATATGTCGGGCAAGATCGGACGACTATATCGTATAGCTGCCATAAAAACAATCGATAAATTTGTCAATAAAATTATAATTTCGCCATTTTTTAAGATATTTTCCTCTTATTCGTTATGCACTATTCGAAGTGCACTATCATCCGTATACAATGAGTCGCGAAATCTTGTCCAACGCCAAAAAAATGTCAATTGCCAACAATGTGCGAGGTGGAGCTTCTGGAGGCCTAGGAAGTCCATGCAGTCCGGATAACTCTGATAACTCTACGGCCGAGAGGGATTAAACCAGGAAAAGGACATACATATGTATAACGAGAGTCTAAAATCTGGAAGAGACTCTTGGGACCACTGAACAGTATAATTCGCTTAGCATTTTAAAAGAAAACAATTTAAGATTTCAAACTAAACGGAATACATTTTCTTATATAAAACTAAAATTGTTTATATTGCTAAAATTTACTGTTTGTATTAAAAAAATAGAACAGCAAAGGCTAACATATTTTTGTTAACAAACCTATAAATTTCCTTTTTCGTCATAATTATTTGATTAACTTTCTAAAACAGCGGAGGGCACGAGATCTAACAGTTTGAGCAGCAGCTCGGCAGCCTGCCTCCGAAAAAAGATAACGGTTTGAGCAGCGTAAGCAAATTGAGCCACGGCGTGCCCTTCGCTGTTCTAAAACCTCCCTCCTGCTGCTAAGCATATTATACCGTCTTCTTTTTGAATATATGTATATCATGTCTATGTCTAGCAGTTGTTTGTTCAAATCTTAACGCTATGTTAAAACCAAAGAACTAAGTCAACAATGAATTTACAACCTCTCTGTGTAGCTGCCTACTAGGATCATATAGATCATATTACAGTCGCTGTTGAGGAGCTGCTTCTTGCTCATGTAGCTGGTTAGGCACTTCACGATGAAGTGGGTATGGTTCAGAGGTTGAAGCTGAGGGCCAGGACCCGCCACAGCTGCAGGATTAGCCTGATGTCCGAGAGCCATTCGCTTGGATACCTGGCCAGTGACGCCTCTGACCACGCCATCAGTCCCTGTCATGCCACCAGTTATGCTGGAAACGCTAACCTCCCGACTCGTAGGCCAAAACTTCTATATATGTACTTATGTGTATCAAGTATACACATTTTGTTATTTTAAAATTGTAATTTTATAGATCACGGAGGATAGTCGGGGGAGCTCAGTTCCAACAAGGCAAAAAATTATATTAACAATCATTATAGGACACCAAATATCTACTGTCTTTGGCGGCGACACTTGAATTTTTCAGGGGTAAATTTCCACCTTTTGAGATTTTTTTAGGGGGAAAACCAAAATTGCATCCGGCAACACTGTATAAGGAACACCCCAAACCCAAAAATATATTTAAAACAATCGATGATATATGAACTGTATTAATCGATACTATCGGCAGGAGTCAACTCATCTCAGTGTTTCCAGATCAGGGGGGTTTTCCCCCTAGACTTAGGGTTTTTTTTGACGTCCTAGGGGGAATTTTAGGGGGGAAGAATTTTTAAGGGGAACGATTAGGGGCTTTTTTTATTTAAGTATTATGAACAAATAAAGATTAATTGTGAAATCTAAAGAAAAAAAAAATGATCTGACTGGTGGCTAGATAAACAAAAAAATGTTAATTATTTTTCCCACTGCTTTTTTCTTGTCAAAGTTATTACAACGTCATAATGATATATTATCTTGAAGCATACATTAAAATTAATTAATTTTTTAATTAAGGGGGACACTTGCATTTTTTTAGGGGGAAATTGTAAATTTTTGAGATTTTTTAGGGGGAAAGACAAATTTTTATCTGGCAACACTGACACTGACTCATCTCTAAAGTCGCACACAAAATAAAAGTAATAATAAAGTTTCGAATTTATTCTATTATTTAATACTGCCCATAGCAAGACACGCTGAGCTCCCGTCCCTGTCATGCTAACTTTGCTCACATTGTGGCACCCCTAACATACATTTTCACAAGAGAGAATCTAACTCTTATCGGCCGACGACATGCCGTGTTGGTACTATGACAAAAAGGAACTTCGCGAGACGCCTTCGATCCTAGACGGAATCAGTTTTGAGACCGAGCGGCGCTATCGAAAGGAGGGCGCCCGCTTCATTATGGAGTGCGGCACAAAAATGGGCCTGGGCCACAACACAATGGCCACCGGCGTAGTGTACTTTCACCGCTTTTACATGTTCCACTCGTTCCGAAGCTTTCCCCGCTACGTGACAGCCTGCTGCTGCCTGTTCTTCGCCGGCAAGGTGGAGGAGACGCCTAAGAAGTGCCGCGACATTATTAAAACGGCGCGTGGAATACTAAGTGACAACTACTTTTATTCCTTCGGCGAGGATCCCAAGGAGGAAGTGATGACGCTGGAGCGAATCCTGCTGCAAACTATCAAATTCGACCTGCAGGTGGAGCACCCGTACACGTTCCTGCTCAAGTACGCCAAGTGCTTTAAGGGCGACCAGCAAAAGCTACAGAAGATGGTGCAGATGGCGTGGAATTTCGTCAACGACTCGCTCAGCACGGTTGTCTGTCTACAGTGGGAGCCTGAGATCATTGCCGTGGCTCTCATCCACTTGGCGAGCAAGCTCAGCAAGTTCACCGTACAGGATTGGGACGGCCGCCAGCCACAGCACCAGCGCTGGTGGGACATGTTCGTCTCTGACGTGACGATGGAAATACTGGAAGACATTTGCCACCAGGTACTGGACCTCTACCAGTCCACCCAGAAGGAGGCCCACCAGCCTGGTAGTCCGCCTCAGAAGCCACCCAGTCGGGCGGACAGTCCCACGCTAGGCAAACCGATAAATCAGTCAGGCGGCGTCGCAGCACCAGCCGCGCAACCACAACCGCCGCCGCCTCCACCAGCTGCCAGTGGCAATGGTAGCCTGCTGGATGTCAACAATATCCAGATCATAAAGTCACTGGCCAGTGCAGTGCCCGGCATGGGTTCCTCCAGCGACTCATTGCCGTCGCTGGCACATGGCCAGGCAACAGGCGGTTATCATATGTATCACGCTCCTCCTCCGCCGCCACCACCTGTAGTGCCTATGCCCCCCTACCCGGGCGCTCAAGGGTGGGGCGTACAGCAGCAGCCGCTGCTGCCGCACTACGGCTCCGCGACAGTAGCCCCTCCTCCACCGATACCTCCTGCCAGCCTACCGCCCGGACCCGGTGGTGGGGGCTATTACAATGCCGCCGGACGCCAGCAGCGATACTAGAAACCAGATTAATATCGGCTCACATATTATACAACGTTAATAATTAATAAAACACAATTTTATTAAAAAGCAAAACTTCCTCTTGAATTCTTTGGAGTCGGAGTCGGAGTCGGGATCCGCCGCCAGTTGACGCTGCGCTATAGTTTATAGGTTAGTGGTGTACTTGGTGGTAATTTGAGATACTTATCATTTATTCAGATCTAGATTCCTTGTATACAAGCTAAGCTATGCATATACGAGACGGGGTCGGGGTATTTGTTGCTTGACATAAACATGTACATACATGGATAATGAGAGTATATAAATATTGCAATGCTGCAGCATGGTTATTCGATAAACGTACACATACTAAAATATATGGTTTATTTAACAGTAATCGTATAGTTCCGGAGCTGTTCCGACCCAGTCTTGAGCCTTGAGGGTAGTATTCCGTGAATATTCTCCGAAATGTTGCCTTCATTACGTAACTTAACAAAAAACAAGCTAACATAGTACATATGTATGTAAGTAAAGAATTTAATGTTGTGGTTGCGTATCTGTGCACTGGAAGTGAGTATGCGACGATTTGTGGCCTAACATTTGCGGGTTAGCATCAGCTCTCCACTCTCGTAATACTGTGGGATCATGAGAAACTCGGGCAAGACGCGTTTGCATGTTGAGGTGGAAGAGGCACCAAGCGCCGTCGCGGAGGTCGCCGCTGTAGCCTGCCGCACAATGTGACCGACTTTGCCTGCAAGCCGAGGAAACAAAAATTTAATATGTTTGCTTTGTTTCACAAAATGAAATAAAAACCAAGCTTAAGTGCAAC
This sequence comes from Drosophila orosa, assembly GCA_018904745.1. Taxonomy (NCBI): domain Eukaryota; kingdom Metazoa; phylum Arthropoda; class Insecta; order Diptera; family Drosophilidae; genus Drosophila; species Drosophila orosa. Next base: position 2,999 of record JAEIIH010034875.1, on the reverse strand, counting down.
CACAGGCTCTGATATACATATATAAATATTGGTTTGGCTTGATAAAATTAAAGTGTAGAAACACCTCTGGCTAATAATAATCTTACCTATCACATTTGCGCGATGGAAACGCGCATCCAGTTGCCGCAGCATTGAGAGATCTCGCTTGCATGCCCAGGCCTCCAGTATATCAGACACTTTAACAGGCACAAGATCCGTTTGACATTCCTTGGCCTGCAAAAAAATATGCAAAGAATATCAATGACAAGAAATCACAGACAAGGACTCAAAAAGTAGCCGACAAACCCGCTTAAATTGCACGACTAGCTGGTGCTGGGTCGCCAGCTCAATGAGCTTCTTGAGTTTGCGATGATTCCCTTGACGCTTTGAGTTCTGCAACAACAACTGCTTGAGATTCCAGCTGCCTTCGCCGTGGCGCCGCGCGACCAAATGCTCAAAGTAGCCTCGCAATAGCGCCGGGTCATATGACACGTGCAGATGGTCTAGTGCCTGCACTAGGTGTTCCTCGTCGCACGTCCCATCCGTGGATAGACGCGTAACTAGTGGCACGGTCGAAAATTTCTTCTTAAGCATCTGCGGCTTGAATGAACAAAAGAATTTGCTTCTTAGCAAATTAAACATGTTAGACTCCAAGCGCAAACTCTCACCTGCACGCCGTTGGATAAATTATTATCACACGAAATAAACCTTTGGTTGCTGCCGGCGAGATCGGGCACGTTTCCGACTCCTGAAGAGCTGTGCCAGCCGGCAAATAGTCCGCCGCCCTCATCGAAGTATCCAGGCGAACCGCTGCGACATCGTGTCTGATCTACCCGGGTATAGAGGGACATGCAGCTGCCACGGCCTCCGGTTCGCCTACGGCACTTCGGGCACGTGCTTGTGTCTAGGGCCTTGCCGATGGTATTTGCGAGGAACTCCTTTTCCAGGCAATCCAAGCAGTTTTCCTCGTTGCTACTGTCAAAGTGGGCCATGGACGAGGGAGAAGAGGCCAGGGCAACCATGGCTGCAGCAGCCATAAGCATGGTGGCTGCACCTTGTTCTGCTCCTGCTGGCGCGGCTGCTGCTGCTGACTGCTGGTGCTGCTGGTTGGAAGAGGCCCGAAAATCGGTGCAGCTGTAACAACGTTCATCGAAACTGGCCGAGTTTTGAGAGCGGCGCGACTTTGTGGAGCCACTAGCGCTGCTTTTCGACATCACGGACGAAGAGTGGGACAGCCGTTTGGGCTTTGCTCCCGTCAACTTGGGTTCTGGATGGTTGCTGGGTACACTGGTGCTCCTGCCGAAATTAGCACTCGTGTACAATGTGCTCGGCAGAGAGTGCGCCTGGGCCGACGACGGGCCGCCCCCGGCTATGGTGTCCACATCCTTTTCTTCGCCACCGCCAATTATCTCGTCGATATGCCCTCCACATCCACCGCTTCCTCCTCCGTCTTTGATCTGGTCCAAGTTTAAGCTAATGCGGGCAAACTTTTTACTCAGGCGTTGCTTTTGTTGCTGCAGGATGTCCTCTTGCATCGGAAAATCATCAATGGGCGAGCTGTAGAGCTGCCTGCCGTGCGTGGGCGTTGCCCCGACGACGCCACTCATTTGGCTGTAGTCGCGCTGCATTAGTAGTAGATTAGCCTGCGGCAAGGCAGATCCAAGATTCTGGGCTCCTCCGCCGCCGGCAAACTCCAGCTCCGACGACGGGTCCGGCTCAAAGTCCATTTCCAGGAACTCTGTCTCATCGTCTCCGCACATCAGGCTGCCACCACATCCGGCACCACCAGAGCTGCTGGGCCCCAGGCCAATTTCCAGGTGGTGTTGCCTTCCCCGGCCCATTGCTGTGGCCTCCAGGGCTTGGTCGAAATCCGCCCCGTCACCGCGATAGGCGTAAACGCAATCGTCTGAGTTTAGTGATATCTCCTCCGCCTCGACGTCATCGTCATCGTCTAGTAAAATAAGGTCGTCGCCGTAGAAATTGTCACTGGCATAGCTTAGATTCTCCGTGGAATTGTTCATAGAGGTGCGACTGGAGCTAAGGCCCCCGACCCCGGCCCCGGCCCCTACCGCATCTGTGGGCGAGAGGGCGGCGGCGGCAGCCTGTCCATATCCACCAGCCAAGTCTATTTCAAAATCGCAGTAGGCTGCTCCTCCAATCTGCAGGGAAAAATAGGGATAAGACTTGGCTGTTAAGGCTGCATGCATGCATACTCGCATGTAGACATGGAAAAGAAGAAAATCACACTCGCCTTATCACCACCGCATTCGGTTGCAACTATTGCAGCCCCGGCGCAGTCGCCTGCTCCAGTTCCGATACCACACCCACCCCCACACCCACCGCCACCATCATCCTCTGCGTCTACGGCCTGCACCAGAGTTGTTGCTGCCTGTTTTTGTTTCGTACCCATTCTTGTTGTTGCCCCCGTCGCACAATCGATTTGTCTGAGTAGGAGCTCCTCTGCGTGCTGTTCGCCCGATGCATCAGGATCGTTGTACCTATTGATCGCAGTATACTGAACGAGATTGTTATTGTTATTCAGGTGCAAACGCCGCCAGTTTAATCTATTTATTTCACGAAAATCCATTCCTTTGATGGCCTAGGGATGGCAACGCAATACCGATATCAAGTTGGAACTCGAAGAATGTCAATGTACACTATCGATTACTTTTAAACATCAATGCCCGCGTTTGAAAAACATGATCAATAATCATGATGGATTCTTATATAAAATTTGATTAATGATACTTTACGTCGTTTTAAAATTTACCGGATTAAGACCTATCGGTATCGTCGTGCTTCGCGCCAAAGAACGATTTTTCAGAAAGCATTTGAATGCAGTGCGAGAGTCGTAGGACTAGAAAAAACTAATGTAAGCAATGGTTGCGTTCACCAGAACAACATGATCACTGATCATTGGTTGCGTTCACCAGAACAACATGATCACTGATCATTGGTTACGTTCACCAGAACAACATGATCACTGATCAGTGATGGATTTCTATCGATAGTTCTGCTGA
>JAEIIH010034870.1:0-25535 GCA_018904745.1 Drosophila orosa | reverse complement strand
ATAAATGTACTATAAAGGTTAAAAAGCACATGTATGTTTAGAACTGATATTTGCATATTTATGAATCAATTTTATATATATCTAATAAAACACATTTCGTAGAGAGTCTTTAAAAAATATGATTCTCTAGCATTAAGAAAGTAATCCCAAAGATATTAATAATTAACATCACCTATTAACCTATTTTCTCGCTGTGCACTTGCACTTGCCCTAATTTATACAGGTTGTCAATATTAATTAATACACGTAAAGGTCAAACAATGGCTCTATTTAATTTTATTTGCTTGATAATGATGTGGTTTCGCTTTCACATTATTTCCCAATCAATAATAAATCGTTTAGGAAAAACTTCTGTTTCTTTTCTCGCCGTGCCTCTTACACTTACCTGCCCTTTGAAAGTTGAGGTTGACTCTGGCGGTGGCGATGGTAATGGAGCTGGAGCTGCTGGTGAGGATGGAGATGGAGAAGGCGATGGAGATGGGCGCTGGAGATGGGTGGTGATATGGTGGCACTGCCCCAGCTGGCGGACCGCCCACTGCCACTGACCTGCCCACTCGCCCGTTTGCCCGACCTCTTCGCTCTCTCTCTTCTGCTGGCTCTGCTCTCTCCTGCGCTCACTCTCCTTGACTCTTCCTTCCTCGACGACTTGGCCAGAGGTGGGTGGTAAGAGGGAGGAAGAATGAGGCCGTTACGTATTTATGTTTTTGCTAATAATTTTTTATCGAAAGTTCCCACTCTCTCGTTTCACTCTCTCTTGCTCTTGCTCTTGAGTTTGCTCTCTCTGGTGCTCTTGATTTTAGTTTTCGTTTTGTTTTATATTTTTTCTCAGCTTTTCCTTGGGGGATTTTACATGCCTTCGTCTTCCTCCTCTTCTTCTTCTTCTTCTTCTCCCACTTGTGCTGTGTGGTTTCTTCTGTATTTCCCCAGATTTCTCGATATTTGGGGAGTACGAAATTTATGGAATTGCGGAAATATTTCAGATCAGGTAGGTAATCCTGGGGACTGGTAACTTGGTAACTGGTACTGGTAACTGGTCCTGATTGTAATGGTTACTTGGTGCTCGGTCCCTGCTCTGCTTTCGCGTGGGCTGATTTTCGATTGCTGTTGGCTGGGTGGTGCGGGAGGTGGTGGTGGTGGATTGTGGTGTTTTTGTTGTTGGTAGTGGTGCTGCCTGCGTATGGTGGTGCGCGCGGGTGGTGGCGGTGGCGCCTACGGCATTTACATTTACTCCGCTGCGGATTTACGGGCGGAAAGAGAGATCCTATGGCCCCGTTAGCACCAAGGGGCACATTTCCACGGTGTTACGAAATTGATGAGCAGCTGGAGCTGCTGCTGCGTTTATTTATTTCTTGTGCCCGTGGTCATTACACTGATGTATGTGTAGGTGGCAGCATTGTTTGGTCTGACAGGGCGTATGCGTGATTTTTGCTGGTGTCGCTGATGTTGCTGCCACTGCCGTTGTTTGGTTTTCTGCTGCTGCTGCTGCAACAGCTGCAACATGTAGGCAGCTAATTGCACTTCTGGTCGTTGCACTTATCACAAATCAGCTGCTGCTTCGCCTGCTCCTTTGTTGACCATCTCTATCTCATTGTTTTTCTGCTGCTCGCGAGGATTGCGGGGGACGACGACCACGACCACGACCACGACGACGACGACGCGCTCGCTAGGTATGTATGTATGTATTTATTTTTTGGGAGCAACCAACGACGAGTACATACGAATTTTTGCCACTAGAATTGGATTCGAAATCGGAATCTGTGTGTTTGCGTGTGTGTGAGAGTATGCGTGTAGTGTATATTTTTCTTCTTTTTTTTTTCGCCCCCGAAATTGTTTTGCTCGCACTTTGATTTTTATATTTTCCTTTGCGGTTTTTCGAAACTTTTTTTTTGGCGATTGCAATTATTTCTCCACCTTTCACATATCCCGATTTTCACATCTCGCCCTCGGCCATATTTTATTATTTTCCTGCTTTTTTCACGGGGGCTCTGGCTGCCCTGCCATTCGATTCGATTTCTGCGTTCTGGTGTTCTGCGCTCTGCGATTTTCCTTGCTCAGAAAACAGAACGGCCACAGAACGGAGCGGAGCGGAACGGAACCCAATCCTCGGACAGGTCGGAGCGACTCGAGATTCTCTCCGCGACTGATTTCCAAGCAGTGCCAGTGCCGTGTCGCCCAGCTCTTGATTTTTCCAATGCGCGCGCTCCTCTACCCAAAAGAATGCCATGGATTTGTGTGTGTGGGGGGCGGGAGGGGGGCAGGAGGAATCTCGGCGCGGGGAGCAGCGTGCTGCGGGCTCCAAAAAGGTGGACGACGGGGACAGAGAGAAAAGCTCGCCCGCATAGCTATACAGTTAGAATTCCTGGTGGTACACACCAGCAAGGCGCACGCGAGAGAGAAAGCCAAGCATGTGCCATGAAAGAGAAAAAAAGCTCCGCTGGAATCCCCCAAAAGCTTGCGGCCCCCCGTTAGCTTGGCAACTTTCGACAGGGTTGCATTGGTGAAGGGACCTTGATTTCGGGGATCCAAATAACATTTTGGAACCCCGCATGTAAACAAACATTTTGAATTTTGTCCCTCCTTCTGGAGTGATCTTTGTGATATTTGTTATTTCACCTTATTTTGGTTCGAAATGAGTCTCTGCTAAGTTTCAGATCAAACTATTGGTAAATATAGGATATATTGGATTGTATATAGTAAATAATAAGTGTAAGAAGTCGTATTCTGTCTAGAAAATTCCACTTTATTCCGCACAAATATTAAACGCTTGTTTTCCTTTTATTAAAAATAAACATATAAATAGATTTCGGGACCCCAATAACTTTTTGGAACCCCCATGCTAACAGATATTTTGAATTTCGTCCCTCCTTCTAGAGCGATCTGTGTAAGTTTTGGTATACCACCTTATTTTGGATTGAGAAGAGTCTCTGCAAAGTTTCAGATCAATCTAGTGGTAAATACAGGATACATTGTATCGTTTATATCGTATAACAAGTGAAAGAATTAGTATTCTGCCTATCAAATTCCACTTTAGATACATCATTTATTAAACTCAATTAACAAATGTTACCAAAAAATCCAATAACAAACGCATTTGTTTCCTTTCATTAAAAATTAACATATTTATTTATTTACTATAAAAATAGTATATAGGGTTTCGTGGCTCCTACTCTACGTGTACAGCCTAATAGTGCAATCAGCGCCCGTGGACAAGACCCACGGCTGCACCGGATGCCAGGTAACGTCCAAGACACCGAAATCATCTCGCTTTTCGTGCGTCTGCAGCTTCTTCAGCGGCACAATCAATGGGTTCTGCAGCAAGTCACTGAAAAAATCACACACGAAAAGGTTAACTAAAACTCAAAGAGAAAAGATATCACGAAGCCACTTACTTGTACACCATGCCGTGGGAGACGATCACGGCCTGATCATCGCTGCCAGAGGCGAAGAGCGGATAGCGGAGATGGAAGGCCACACTGCGAACGGCATTGCGATGGAGACGCATGGTCTGGTAGGGCTTTGTGGAGAGATCCAAGTCGAACCAGAGCATCTTCTTGTCGTAGGTGGACACGAGCAGATTGTCGCCCTTGGGATGGATGGACATGCCCGATATCCACTTGGAGTTGGTCAGCAGCTTCTTCACCAGCTCCTGCTTGACCAAGTCATAGATGCGAATGTTGTGCTGCGTCTGTAATGAAAGAAATACCAAAAAAGTAAGCAAAGGGAGCTCCTAAAAAAGAGGAAACAAGTCAACCTACCGCCACAAAGAAGCACGGCTTCACCGGATGGAAGAGCACGCACTGGATGAGGCCCTTGCTCTTGGAGAATGGAATCTGTGAGCGTCGCTTGGACAGCTGATGGATCAGAGCCGATCGGTTGGCACCCTCTGGCATCACAGTGGCCAGATAGTCGCCTCGTCCATGCCAGGTTACCTGGCGAATGGGTTTAAAGTGCGTAATGACCACCCGAACGCCCTTCTCCTGCTCATCAGCCTCTGCCGTGGACCACTGCACCGCCACCTTGATGCGCTCGCTCTCGATGACATCTTGTTTGGGTGCCTCGGCCAGCAGATCGTCGGTCTTCTTCACCAGCACCTTGTCGCCCACCTTGGGATTGACCAGCAGCAGTCTGTTGCCAGTGGCCACTGCAATAATGGAGAGCTTGGGATTGGGGCACCAAGCCACGCAACGAACCACCTCATCGGTTTCAATGGTGCGAATGCAACGGCCCGTAGCGATTTCCCAAACTGCAAGAAGAAGCATACAATAAAAACAGTGAAGAAATTTAAAGAAATATAAGACTCACTCTTGACAGTCTTGTCATCGGAGCCGGAGACCAGGTACTCGCCCTTGGGCTCCACGCTGACGGAGCGCACCAGATCGGTGTGGCCGCGATAGACCAGACTCTCCACCGTGGGGAAGGGCTGCAGGTCACGCGGCGAAGGCAGCTTGGGGATGAGGTATTCGGCATCGATGTTCAGCTTCACGCGCTTGGCACGCGGACAGAGATACAGATCGAGGCAGCGCAGGAAGCGCTCGCGTAGGTATCTCGAGTAGGCGGGCACCTCGCGCAGCGACTTGAATTTCTGGGGCATAAAGTGGAGCTTGCGTTTGTGCGGCTCGTCCTTGAGCTTGAGCCACTCCTTGGTCTCCTTGGCATCGAACAAGTACTCGGGCGGCGGATTATAAGACTCGGCATGGCCGGGCAGGTCGCGTTTGGGAGCCGAGACGGGATCGTGGATGCGACGCATATGCTCGCGCCCAGTGTCCGTCTCCCACAGCATGTAGAACTTGGGGCCGCGCTTGGCCTGCTTCTCGCGCTCCACCTCCTCGGTGGTCTTCATCCAGCCCATCTTGAGGGCGTGCACCATGCGCGAGACGCGCTTCTTCTCGGACACGGAGGGCAGGAAGGAGCGCTTGTGGTCCGGCACATTCTTGATGGGCATCTTCTCCACCTCCGATGTGAACCATTCGATCCAAGGGGCGTACTCATCGTGCTCCTCGTTCGAAATACGACCCTTGGTGATGCGTTTGATCAAGGCAATGTCCTCGTCCGTGAGTCGTACCTCCTGACCGGTCAGCGGGTCCTTCACCGAGCGCCAGAAGTCGGGATCCTCGATTTTGCGCAGGAATTCGTCAATGCGATCGCCCTGCTGCGGCTTCACTATCTTCTTGGCATCCCAATCGTAGCCAATGTGCTTGTACTCGTCGTACCAGTGCATGGGTATGTTGCCCACAGTGTTGCGTATGTCCTCCTCGTCGGAGGTGTCCGAGTCCTCGTACTCCGGCTTCAAGGGATCCCTTTTTGGCAGCTCACTTGTGGTGGCTTTCTTTGCGGCGCTGCCACTGCTGCTGGGCTGGTCATCGGCTGGGATTTGCTTGGATGTACTGGGAGCTTCTTCTTTATCATCCTCCTCGGAGACATCATCGTCGTCCTCCTCTTCTTCCTCCTCCTCATCATCGTCGCTTTCTTCATCACCGCTCTCTTCATCATCCTCAGCTGAACTGCCTCCGGCTTGTTTTCTGCCCAAATAATTTCCCTCCTCGTCGCTCTCGAACTCCACATCGTCATTGGAGTCCGACTGGTACTCCTGGTCTATACCCTCGTCATCGGTAGAGTCCTCGCCGGGATCCTTGACAGCTTGCAGCAGGTCCTTCAGAAACCAAAAAAAAAACACATGCAGGTGATTTTGGATGCCACTTTTCTGGGACCCAGCAGGCGAACTTACCTCCTCCTCCTCGTTGTCCGAGGCCTCGGAGCTGGCGGCTACTTCATTTGTGGGCTCCGGTTCCTTGCCTTTGCGCTTCAGTGTTAGTTTTTTGGTCATTTTTATGAGAAAACAAAACTAACGCGGGCGCACGTGTTGAAGTCGGCGATAGTGATGGGTGTTGAATAAAGATAACTAATCGGTTTCACTGCAATCGTTATCGATAATACACAAAAACTGTTCTACAACTAGTACAATTTTTAATTTAACTAATTTAATTAATAATGAACAAAATTTGTTTTAAAAATAACTTACATTTACTTTGAAAATCAAGTTATTTATCTAAAAATAAATTCGAGTTTATTCAAAAGCAACGTTTTGCGGCTCAGTGTAGTCGACCTCCAACGCAAATGTGAGCAAGTCAAAAAATAGGCTAACGCCAATTGGAGGATTCTTGGTCAAACCATTTTTCAGTGGAATTCGCAGACTTACGTGCTGAATTTTTGCAGCTAGCACGGCGATTATAGGCGCCACACGGGAACAAAGCCCCCCTCGAGTCCGGCAACAACAAAGCTCCAAGAATTACTCATCGCGGAAGACGGGCCACCATCGATTTGTGTGTCGACACACAAACACACACAAGGGCAAACAAAAGTGCACACGCACACAAGACAAGTCAGCGCAACACACACACGCACTCCAGCACTCACATACACAGAGACGTCACGATGACTGCGCCGCGACGCCTGAGAAAGGAGCTGAGCGATTTGCAGGAAAACACACTGAAGGGATTCCGGGACATCAAGACGGATGACGACAACCTGCTGCGCTGGACGGGGCTGATTGTGCCGGACAATCCGCCGTACAACAAGGGCGCCTTCCGCATCGAAATCAACTTCCCGGCGGAGTATCCCTTCAAGCCGCCCAAAATCAACTTTAAGACGCGCATCTACCACCCAAACATCGATGAGAAGGGCCAGGTGTGCCTGCCCATTATCAGCACGGAGAACTGGAAGCCGGCCACCCGCACCGACCAGGTGGTGCAGGCCCTGGTGGACCTGGTCAACGAACCGGAGCCAGAGCGTCCGCTGCGTGCGGAACTGGCCGAGGAGTTCCTTCGCGATCGCAAGAAGTTTGTGAAGAACGCCGAGGATTACACCAAGAAGCATAGCGAAAAACGTCCGGCGGATTAGCGGGAGGCAAACGGAGGTGGCGACGCAGCAGCAGCAGCAGCAGAATCCCCATTATTGCCGCCGCCGCCGCCCTAAGTCTTGTGATTTTTCAGTTAGTTATTTAATTTTCATTTCGTCAAAACTCGACTCCTCCTCACCCCCCAAAAACCCGATTCCAGCGGATTCCCCTGGCAGAGTACATAGTCTTGTAAAAGTAGCACTGTAATTTTATGCAAAATGAGAAGAAATACATGTTCGTTATGTTGAAAGGACAGCGCTGGGTTCTGGGATGGCCACCGGGGGCCTGGGAAAGGCCTCCTCGCCTAGCATCTGGCGGAAGCAGGTCAGCAGCACGCCGTTGTTGTGCTGAACGAGGGCGTTGCTAAACTGGTTCTTTTGCAGCTCCTTGATCTCCAGCAGGCTGTGAATGGCACCCGCCTGCTCATCCTTGAGGAGGTCTAGGACTTGGCTGAGTTCTTTGTTGTCCAGGCTCTTGGGTTTGCTAAGAGTGAGTGTTTGACACTCAAAACTAGAGTCCTGGTAAAGGGTTTCTATGAGAAACAGCAGCAGGGAGGCGGCATAGTGAGTGAGAAAGGGAAACCTCTGAAAGACTATAACCTGGGGCTTCTCATCCCTTATAACCTCCAAGAGCTCCACGAAGAAGCGCCGCTGGGCAGAGTGATAGCTTTCCTGCTCTGCTGGCGCCTGATAATTGAGTATTTTGTCCGCCAGCTGACACTGGGGAGCCGTTTGCCAAACGGGATCGAGATCAAAGGTGTCACGAATGCGCAGACGCAGCAGGAGGATGGGCTCCGAGGCAAACATGCTGCTCTGCAGGCTTTGCACTGCCGCTCCCCTAGAAACTTGCAGTTTTAGAGGCGTCCCCCGGCTGCTGGTGTACGAGTAAGAGGCCTTGCCGCTGGGACACTTTTCCAGCTGGTTGAACTCGCGACGCAGGCAGTAAATCTGTTTCAAGAGATTGCCCTGCTTCAGGTTTTCCCTCTCAGTGTAAGATCCCCCGTAGACAGGCACCGAGAAGCCCAGAGCCTTGCTCGTGGCCTCCTTGTCCACAATGCAACGGCTGTCCGCCAAAGGTTTGACTTTGTAGCGACTGTAGTAGGTGTTGGAGACAAGGCCACGCAGGTGATGGAGGTGCCTCAGGTAATGGCGATCTTTGGACTCGTACGCATAGATACTACCCTCGATGGCATCTGTCTGGAGTTTCATGTACAACCGGCAGGCAATCTCGTGCTGCATGAGAAAGTCTGCAGGAATCTGTGACCTGGCAAACAGAGGCATTACCATTGAGTCGTTTGGTTGCGCCAACTTGGCCTGCAACTCCTCCAGCAAGCGAGGCAGGCCTGTTGCTTTGTCTTTTTTGTAATTAAGGCAAATGACATACACCTCCGAGTTGCCACGCTTCGAGGTGGCCGGCTTGAAGATGTGCACCTGCTCGAAGATGCAGTTTAGCATAAACAGAAGTGAGACACTGCAGGCCTCGAAGAGCGTAAACATCTTCACCAGGAAGCTGCCGCCTTCAGAGAGGATCTTCAAGGCGCTGAGCACTTCGGCAAAGAACAGGCGAACCACTATTTCCTCCTGGCAGTCTGGCTGGGCAGCACAATCTATAGAACCATCGGCGGTGACCAGATCCACTTGGCCCTGAAAGTCTTGGGCACAGCGTTCGGCCAAATGCTCAATGTTGGACACATCCAGGAGGTTGCCCGTGAGATCCTTGTGGAACAGCCAGTTGTCCAGCGTGTGAAAGATGAACCTGTCGTCGGTGATCATCTCGTTCAAGGCATTGCCCTCGTAGTAAGGATTCAAGGTGGTAGAGCGCCAGCGCCATTTAATCTGCAATTACAGAAGATTAATCTTTGATTTCTAGATTACAGTGCTTACTAACCTCCTCCTCTGTATAAGTACTGTGCAGGTAATGATTCAGGGAAGCTATAAACGCTCCAGGAGCCTCGCAGAGATGCAGCGTATTAACCACGGGACCCTTGACCAAGGGATAGCGATGCAGACACTCGAAGAATTTGCACCAAGCCACCGTGACAAACTCCGCCTTTGTCTCGTTCTTCAGGCGCCACGACACCTCGCCGGAGGGATCTCTACGGTTGGTGTGAGCACTCCACTCCTGCACTCCATAGTCGTTCAGCCGGCTCTTCACTGCATTCAGTTGCTCGCGGAGGCCTTGGAGCGCCTCGTATTGATAGAACTCGCCGAAGAGAGCTTGTTCCGGCGGTGGCAGCTGCCAGGTTGTATTTCCTCGAGGCTTTTGGTACTGAAACTTCTTGCCGAAGAGCTGCTCCAACTCCGATTGCCCAATGGCCTGATAGTCGGCCTGGAAATGATAGTAAATAATGTTAATAAAGACATAGAGGTGTGTTTTGGTACCCACCATTGGATGAGGCTTCCCCTGGGCAGGCAGGTGGCCATATTTCAGCGGGGAGTTCATTACCGGCTTTATTTTTGAGGAATCTTTTCCAATTGGCAAAAAAATTTTGCAAATTTCGCCGGTTCAGATTCGCCAATAGAGATGGAACATGCCAAACGCTGGACATGGTGAAGCGGCTATCGATATAAAAGCGTTTTTTATCGGATTTGGAGGTTCAATTTGAATTTGATTTTTATTTATTGTTTGTTAATTACGATTCCGGTAAGCTGTAAGCAATCAGTTAATGTTTGGCTATCATATGCTCCCAAGAAGATATCAAATGTGCACATTCTGAGGACTTAAAATCCATATTTCTCGACACAATTTTGGTGGAGTAATCAAAGTTTAAAATAATCATAACTCAGCCAAGAAAGCATTAATTTCAATTCAGAAAACTGTTCTGTGTTAGTTTTTATCAGACTAACAAATCTGCATAATGAGTTTATAATTTTAAAAAATTAAAATTTTCTTAAATTTTTGACAATTTTAATGACCCCTTACAAAATTTTCGAAAAATGACAAAAAATAGTTTTGCTCCGGACATGGCCAGATCGACTCAGTTTTTTATGCTGATCAAGAATATATATGGTTTATAGGGTCGGAAATGACTCCTTTTATGTATTTTAAGCTTCTGACTAAAATATAGAACCCCGAAAAGGGTATAAAAACCTTTCCTAAACCTAAACTAAAAACAGATTTCCTGACTGTTTTCCGTATTGTAGAAAACCAACTTCCTTGCATCTAAAAACTTCTCAAAACCGATCATCGACAAAGCATTTCCCGTAGAAATCCGACTGTCGGAGAGACAAACGTGTGCCTGAAATACCAAATGGCTTATTAAAATTAATTTCTTCGGTTCTACAGATAGTTTTTTTTAGAAAGCGCCCGACGACAAATATGGGGCCTTCAAACTGCCGATCGATGTTACGAAACTATGGGTCATCACATCACATCATGCGTTAGAGGCGTCGCCATCCGATTGTGCATACTAATATTTAATTAAATTTTATTTAATCGCCAGCGGATGGGCCCCGTAAGGAAGTGGGAGAAATTGCAAAGGCAAAGAGAGAGAGAGCCTAGCCAGTTAATATGGGAAAAACTTGATGGTCGGCTTCCTTAGAGGTACTTTTTCAGTTGGAATTTGTGGGAGTATCTCCCGGGGGGTTTTTTTCTTTTGGTATGTCAGTTGGTGGTTCAATGGGCTTTACTTTATACGTGCAGACCCTGTCGAGTTATGGCACTCGGAACGTGAGTCGTGTTTATATGAATAATAATAACGATATTCAAATTATGAGCTACCAAAGCGGTCGCCGAGGATCCCAGGAAAGCGCAGGGGCTTCGTGCGGTCGTGAGTAACGTTCTCTGGCTTTCTATAACCATATATATACTCGTACTACCTGGCATATACACATATAACATATAGTAAGTGTAAGTCCAGACCAGTATTTGTGTATATAGAGGAAAGACCGACCGGCACGTGACTGTTTTGTATAATCGCGCATAAATATCTGTAATGTAAAGCCTATAGAAGTACTGAGAGTGTCTCTCTCTCTTCTTCGCGGTAATCGTGGAGGAAAGATCTAGGGATGTCTCGTCCTCCATCCTCTGTAACCATTCCAGAGTTCGAGCGGAAGTGGCTAACGCTGCGCATGCGCCGTGTTTGGCCCTGGCCAATGCATTTTTGGGGCCCAAATTCCAATTCCCAATCCGAAATCCAAAGCCGCCACAACGACTCGGACGTGGACGCACGGCTTAAAAATCTTATTTCATTTCATATTTTGTCTCAAAAAAGGGAGTTCATTAATATTCCGGGCAGACGGCATTGCGCTAAAAACGCTTAAGCGGCGCACAGTCGCGTCTGACTGCTACCTGTCGCCCATGCAGGTACAGGTAACTCACACACACCTGGACAGCACCCCCACTTCGACGGGAATATGGTGTGCGTGAGCTGGCAACGGGCCGCAATCCCCGTTTTTTAGCCGCTCCATGTGTGAGTGTCAAATGCCAACTAATTGAAACTTCTTCAATTGCCGAGGTGTGGTGCTGAGCTCGCCGCGCGGCTTCGGAATCAGTTGCCAATTAGTCTCCACCGCTGACGGATTACACTTGCCACTACTGTCCGGCCAGAAAAATACAGCCAGAAGGCCAGCAGCAGCAGCAGCAGCCATACCGTCCAGTTCTAAGTCCCAAAACTTGTTAAGTGCTTTTCAAAACAACAAGCGTTTCATTGATAAAAGCCATTGACAACAAAAACAGACAGACCGAGTAATAGACGACAATTCAGTGTGCTTCTGTGAGAATATTTCCGTGGATTTTTGTGTGGCAAACTCGCTTTCGGTGTTATGTCTTGTCTATTAAGTCTTCACAAGCCACATTCGATCATAGATCATGGATTCCGTTGGTAAATTGGCAAGATGTCGGCATAGCTGACGTTGAAAAGCGAATTTTGCAGAGCGCTATGCTGCATCTAGTCAGTTATTCAACAGGAAAAGTCAACAGAGAACGAAATGTGGCAGGAAATATAGTTTATATACGGCATCAATTATTTCTTTAGAAAATGTAATTTATTTCAGGTTTACAAGAGGCTTAAAAGGAGAGTCTAAAACAGCGAAGGGCACGCCGTGGCTCAATTTGCTCATGCTGCTCAAACCGCTATATTTTTTCGAAGGCAGCTGGCCGAGCTGCTGCTCAAACTGTAAGATCTCGTGCCCTCCGCTGGTCTAAAATATATTTATAAAAACCGGAAAGGAATGTGGAGAAAAACGGATAAATTGATCTAAAAATTAAGTTGTTTTTTCAGATTGCAACAGGATTACTAACCCAAACCTCCGGAATTAACTAAACTTAAAAACGACAGTTTATTATAGCTTCTAGAAGTGGAATCTACAGATAAAACTATTAAAACAAATGGAATAAATCATAAATCTACAGGAACTACCCTAAAATCCAACCCTTTAATATATTAAAGGGTTTTAGGGACCTTTTCCTAAAGAAATTACATTTTCAGGGCACATACATGTACTTCGCTATTGGATTATCACAATAAATTAGTAATTTGTCTTTATTTTTAGAAAACCATTAAATTTGGCTGCTTTTAAATGTCAATATCCCCATTATCATACATAATGGTCAATAAATAAAGTACCTACTAATAGTTACACAAACAAAAATTAGTTGTTTTGTTATTTTGTTGACTTTTCAGCTGTTTATTTGTTCGATTTCATCTATTTATTTGTTTAACAAGGCCAAACAAATTCAAATGACGCCAAGTCGATAACAAATCGATAGGCACTCTAACTATCGATAAAGCTTTAATCGCGTGAGCTTAAGTCCATCTCCAAGCAGCTGTTTTTGTATGAATAAAAACACAATTGCTTGCCAATTGTTTACAAAATCAGTGAAAAAAACGGCTAAACAAACAATTGGCAGGCAGTTGAAGGCTGGCGAATCTCAGATAAGACTATTCCATAAGTGATGGATAGCCAGGTAAGTGGGCAATTGCTGGTGTTTAATCAGGAAAAGGGCCTGTTGAATGATACGTCGTCGAATTGGTGGTAGTTGCTCTTGGCCTGCGTTGTTTTACCTGTGGCCAATTATCGCTTCACAGTAATTAGTCGCAGCTCGGCCGCACTTATCAAGGCGCCCATTGTGATAAATCTAAATACGCGCAATACCGTGTCTCCAGTAGCGCAGAGTGACGTAATTCCGCCAGCGGGGGCGTTGTCATTGCTTTCCTTAACTTAATCTCTCGGTGTGTGTGGTGTTGCAGGCACCGATCGACGATCTGCTGCTGGACATTGTGGACAATGCTTGGCGCATGGAAGTTCTGCCCTTCGACCAGATTCTAGTGCCACGCGAAAAGCTACCCGATCCGGAGGCCGACGGCGGTGATTCACACTTGACGGTGAGCGAGCAGGTGAGTTTATTCCCATTTCCGGGGCCTTCTTTTGGTTAGATTTATGATTTTCCGGCAGGAGCAAAAGTGGACTGATCTGGCGTTGGGCTCCTTGGCACCGGATGCGGCCCTGATCGATCAGCTCAACATCACTTCTATCTAACCAAGGACCGTGAGTCCGCGGGCGAGTGCCGCCGCCTCGCCCACCAGCCTCTGGGCACCGCAACAACAGCAACAGCAACCACAACATGACTAGCAACAGTAGCAGCCACACCACCGGCGGCCTTAGCCACCAGCACCTGCACTCACCCACCAAACTCACCGAATTCGCTCGCAACTTTGAGGACAAGCCGGAGTCGCTCTTCGGGCGCGTCGTCAACAAGATCCAGAATGTGTACAACCAGAGCTACAACACCGTCAATGACATATCCAGCGGCACGAGCAGTGCCGCCTCCTCGCAGGCCCTTCAAGTGGGCAAATCGCAGTTCTTCAGCGAGAACAAGACACTTAACTCTGATGTAATAGCTGAAGTGGAAACCTCTGCCAGTCGCCCAACTACGCTGAGCTTGCGGGCAGCCAGCGAGTCGAGGAGCACAAGCACAGTGGCCTCTAGTTCCGCAGTTGAGGATTCCGAGGCCAGTGAGCGCTTGGAGGCATTGCCCAGCGAAGCGAATCAGGGGCGCAGCGTTACCAATGTGCTCAAGCACATCAGCAACATAGTGGCCACAAAAAACAACAATGTGAGTGAAAGTTGCAATGGCAACGAGTTTATATATATACCCTGCTCTGCGTCTTCCAGGAACTTCGCAACTACAAAGACACCGAACATCAGCGTTTCTGGATGCCCGACTCCAAGGCCAAGGAATGCTACGACTGCGCGCAAAAGTTCTCCACGTTCCGGCGCAAGCACCACTGCCGGCTGTGCGGCCAGATCTTCTGCTCCAAGTGCTGCAGCCAGGTGGTGCCCGGCATGATCATACGCTGCGACGGCGACCTCAAGGTGTGCAACTACTGCTTTCTGAAGTCCTCCTCCAGCTCGGAGATGGGTCAGGATCTGCCGGCGATGCAGCAACAGTTGAGCAACAAGCACGAAGTGCAGGACAACGCCACGCCGCATGCCAAGCATCCGCAGCAGCAGAGAGCGCCGCTCTTTAGGAAGACTTCGGTGGGGTACCAAGAGGAGCGGTTCAGTTCGCAGACCAATTACAACACGCTGTCCATAGATGATCGCAAGAACATACTGCAGCAGTCCAACTCGCTGATTACTCTGCACGAGGAGATGCAGCGCGATTTGCCTGCCCAGAATTGTGGCCAGCAGCTCATAGAGTTCCTTAATAGCAACAACAAGTCGGCCAATGAAGTCCAGGCGGTGGCTATTTTAAATGCCATGCTGGCAGCTGGATTCCTCGAGCCCATTGTGCCCGATCCCGAGCAGCTGGACTTTGATGCGGCGCTGCACTACAAGTTTGCCAAGAGCAGCAGCGGCGAAGCGGACACTTCGCGGACGATGAGTCCACAGTTCGAGGTGGCCTCGCATGCAGAGCCACAGCCACCCAAGTCCATGGATCAGTCCACGGGCGAGGAGAAGGAAAGGGAGCTGGAGAACGAGCTGGAGAACGATCTGTGCTTCACCACGGCCACGTCAAAGCTGCTGGAGTCGTACTGCGAGCACGAGGAGCAGCTGCTGGCCCAGCTCTTGCGGGCCAATCACCTCGACCAGGAGTGGGACAAGGTGCTGCAGATGCTCTGCTCCACCGCCGCCAATCACTTCAAGCCGGAGCACTGCACCAACGACCTGATGGACATTCGCAACTATGTGAACTTCAAGAAGGTGCCGGGTGGCAGGCGCAAGGACTCCACCATTGTCCACGGGGTGGCCTTCTCCAAGAATGTGGCCCACAAGGACATGGCCGCGCATGTGCCCTTCCCGCGCATCCTCCTGCTGCAGTGTCCCATTGTCTACGAGCGGATTGAGGGGAAGTTTGTAACCATTGAGACGGTTCTGCTGCAGGAGAAGGAGTACCTGCGCAATGTCTGTGCTCGCATTATGAGTTTCACTCCGAATGTGGTGCTGGTACACAAGAATGTGGCTGGCATTGCCCAGGATCTGCTGAGATCGTACGGCGTGACCCTGGTTTTGGATGTGAAGCTGTCGGTGATGGAGCGGCTGTCGCGCACGCTGCAGTGCGACATTGTCAGCTCCATCGAGTCGAATATCAACATGCCCAAGCTTGGCGACTGCAATGACTTTTACATACGCAACTACAATGGCAAGACTCTGATGTTCTTTGAGAAGCTCACGAATCCCAGGGGATACACCTGCCTTTTGAGGGGCGGCAGCAATGCAGAGCTCACCAGGGTGAAGCGTGTGGCCTCGGCGCTGCTCTTTGCCCGCTACAACTGGCGCCTGGAGATGTCCTTTCTGCTGAACGAGTTCGCCCAGCCGTTGAGTCCCAAGCCCTCGATATTTGACTCCAAGGAGACGAGTCCCAAGACCCCCGAAACGGAGGCGGAACTGCGGGCCAAGCGGCCTGCTGTGGCAGAGCGCAAGTCGGAGGATAAGATCGTTGTGAGCATTGTCAGCGAGAATGTGGCTGACTTTACGGATCCGCTACGTTCCTCACAGGCGGAGGCTCTGTCCACTTCACCCTGTGCCCCGCCTGTGGTCCAAGCGCTGGCCGTGGAGCCGCGCTACGACAATCGTTTCCGCACGGCGCTGAGCTCCACGCTGCTGTCCGTGAGTCCCTTTCTGACCTTTCCGCTGCCCTACCTGGAAACGGAGCAGGGACGCAAGTGCAGGCTGCGGAAGCTCTTTCCCGCCGAGCTGTACTTCTCCAAGCAGTGGTCCCGCACGGCGGACAGGCCGGAGAGCGAGGCCAGGGACAGCGAGACGGGCGGGCGATCGGGAGAGCCGGGCAACAAGGAGAACCACAACCAGCAGATGCAACTCCTGCCGGCCCATGACTTTGTCAAGATGAAGATTACGGCGCCGGCGAGCAGTCGCGACATTCAGACCAAACTGGCAGAGTTCCGGTCCTTTGGCGGTCGTTTCCCCAAGGGCAAGGCTCCAAGTAAGTAAGGTAAGCCAAGAATTTATCCCAAAACTCACTTTTTTAACTACGCAGTGCTTCGGCCGAAGAAGAAGAACGCCGAGCTCATCCAGCGGCCGCAGAAGGTGAGCGAGGAGCAGCTGTACAAGGATGCGCTGGATCCCCGGAACCACCAGCGCCTGCCGGTGCTCTTCTGCAGCTTCCACTACAATCCCAAGGGTGTGTCCTCCTTCTGCAAGCTGCCCATGCTGCTGGACATGAAGTTCTACGGCCAGTACGACATCATGCTGGAGCAGTTCCTGCAGCGCTACTGCTGCCTCTTCAACTCGATGTGTCCCTCGTGCAACCTGCCCATGCTGGGCCACGTGCGCCGCTATGTCCACTCGCTGGGCTGTGTGCACGTCTACCTCACGGAGGACTCTACGCGTTCGGATCCTAAAAGGATTTATTTTACCTCCTGGTGCAGCATTTGCAATGCCACAACGCCAACGATACCGCTCTCCGACTCCGCCAAGTGCCTGTCGCTGGCCAAGTACCTGGAGATGCGTTTCCATGGCCATGCCTACAAGCGGCGCCCTCCGCCAGATGCCGAGCAGGGCGCTAGTCCCTGCGAGCACTCGCTGCACCGGGATTATGTCCACCACTTCAGCTTCCGCGGTGTGGGCGCCAAGTTCCAGTACACTCCCCTTGAGGTTTGGGAAACGGACCTCCCTTCGCTGACTTTGCAGCTGGATCTGCCGAAGCCACTGCCTGGCATTCAGGTGCAGGAGGAAATCAAGAACTTCTCGGTGCGGGGGCACGAGGTGTACACGAGAATCCACGAGAGGATAGCCGACCTGGCCACCGAGGAGGAGAATACGCCGCTGGTGCAGAACCTAAAGACTATGCTCACCCACGACCAGTTCATCTTCAAGCAGAAGATCGAAATTGTGCACACGCTGCTCACGGATAACCGGGCCACTGCCTACGACACCAGCGATGCCTTGGCCATGGCCAGGCGGGCGCTGGCAGAGAGCATTGAGCTGTGGGGACCTAGACTACAGGAGATTGAGAAGCTGTCCGCCAAGCAGGCACATCACATTGACTCGGGAACCATCTGCACGGAGGAACTGAGGCCGGATTCGAGTGTTTCCAGTGTTTCCGAAGCCTCTAAATCTGTGAGCTCTGCTTTGGTCAGGGAGAATGAACCCCTGGAGTGTCCTCCCCTTGAGGATACGGAGAAGAAGTTCTCCATTTACTCGGACAAGAAGTCCATTCGGAAGATTCTCACACAGCTGCTGCCTTCGACTAATCAGGTGAATCCTCTGCAGTCTCCCTTCTCCGCCCAGGAGCATCTGACCCTGCCCCCGGGCAGCATACCCATCCATGTCCGCCAGAACGATCTGAGCTCGGTGATTGCCTACAGCTTGACCTCAGCGGAGTACCAAAAGGCCAAGGAGGAGGTGGAGTTTAATTGCAATGCGGCTGCCGCTGCCTCAGCTGCCCACTCAAGTCCCCAATTAAAGCGGAAGATTGTTCTGCCTGATAACCAGAGCGATGCCGAGGAAAGTCCGAGTATTTCACGCACCTCCAGCAACACAAGCGCAGCTCCTGGTGCCACAGCCACGCCTCAAACAGGAACTGCTGCTGCTGCTGCTGCCGAAACCGAGGAGAAGAGCAAGGAGCGCGCCAAGCAGCCACCCAGTCCGCATGTCTCTCTGGCCTTCCAGGACAATGGCTGTCAGTTTCAGTGCAAGATCTTCTTTGCCCGCGAGTTCGATGCGATGCGCGCCAAGTGCCTGAGGCCGCCCAAGCTGGACAGATCGCTGTATCGCCGGCTGGAGAAGAGCAAGATGCGCGAGGAGCTGAGAATCTCACAGAGTCGCACGGGCTCCGAAATGGAGTTGGTGCGCAAGCCCAGCGATGTGGGCGGTCCACGGCCCGCAGAGGAGACCACGGATCTTGAGGAGGAGTCCAGGATAGCGCTGGCACGAAGCCTGTGCAACAGTGTCCAGTGGGAGGCGAGGGGCGGCAAATCGGGTTCCCGATTCTCCAAGACGCTGGGTGAGTTGCCTTTGCTGCATACTCTTTCTCTTTATTTACAAATTTCCTTTAAAGATGATCGCTTTGTGCTCAAGGAAATGAACTCCAAGGATATGAGCATCTTTGAGCCCTTTGCCCCAAAGTATTTCGAGTACATAGACCGTTGCCAGCAGCAGCAGCTGCCCACACTGCTGGCCAAGATCTTTGGCGTGTTTAAAGTCACCGTGAAGACAAAGGAGTGGGTTTTCTTAACTATTAATTAATGTTATGAGAGTAAAGTTGCTAAATTTTGATATTTGCCAGCTCTACGGTGGAACGTTCGGTGATGGTCATGGAGAATCTGTTCTACGGCTGCGAAATCGAAAAGAAATTTGATCTGAAGGGCTCTGAGAGGAATCGTTTGGTTGATCCCAGCACTCAGCAGGGTGAAATTGTACTCCTAGACGAGAATCTAGTGCAAAGTGAGTAGTAATTTCTGCTTAAACTGAATAAAACCTTTATTTATTAATCAAACCTCCCTCCTAGTGTCCTGGTCAAAGCCTCTGTATGTCCTGTCGCATAGCAAAACCGTTCTTAGGGATGCCATTCAGCGGGACTCGTCTTTTCTGGAGCGAAACGAGGTCATGGACTACTCGATGCTGGTGGGTTTGGAGAAGAAGAACAATTTGCTGGTTCTGGGTATTATAGGTAAGGCTTTTAGGGATTCATAGAGTCCTCTAGCTTACTAAAACCTTGTATTTCTTTAACAGATTACATACGCACCTTCACCTTGGACAAACGCATGGAGTCCATCATCAAGGGTTCGGGCATTCTGGGCGGCAAGGGCAAAGATCCCACGGTGGTCAATCCCGAACGCTACAAGCTGCGCTTTATCGATGCCATGGATCGCTATTTCCTCACTGTTCCCGATCGTTGGGAGGGTCTCTCCAAGGTCTGACATCCCCCACAAACAGCACACAAAGCACACACACGTTAGTTAACATAGCAGTAGACGCAATAAACTAAAGAAATAGACGCCAACTCCTCCACTCAATCTAAACCAATTCCAACCAAATCACCACAACACTCTGTCAGCCAGCATTTCCGACGCTGCTGGGGAATTGATTTGGCCTTGACCGGCATCCGCAGTCCGCAGTTCGCAGCTCGTAGTCCGCAGCCCCGGAAGCCACCCGCTGCTCATGACAATTGAAAGCCATGTACTTGTAGCCCGGCCGCGTGGAGGAGTTGCATGCCAGGAAAGGAAATTATTATCATGATGGAGACCGCGCGCGTCGCGAAATGAAATCGTTAAGAGGCGAGTAAATCAGGCAAAATGGGCTCTTTGGCTGACTGGAAGCCCCCAATAAGCACGGTTTCATTAGCGAGGCGTCAAAACGCCGCAAACTGGGTTAAGGAACTCAACTCAACTCTGACAGCTGCAGCGGGTGGCCCGAAATCCAGATCAAAACACCATTTCATATTCAAATCAACTGCTGCAGCTGCAGCAGGAGGAGGTGTTGCCGTTGCCCGATTGCATGTAACAGCTTTTGGGGCTTCGCTCCCCTCGAAAATGGAATCCTTTCATTACCGCCCAAGCTTTTGGCTGTTATTCCCCCGCAGTGACACCTCAAGTCAGTCAGTCGTCGTGTCGTGGGAAAATGTCGACGGAGCAGAAGCGCAATGGAGTTGGAGGGAAATGCTGGCTGTGTGTGTGTGTGCTTGTCGGAAAGTTGGCGTGCGAAAAACTGGCTAACTTCTTGGCGGCGCACACACTGGGCCTTTGCTTGTGGTGCCACCTTTTCAGTTGGGATTTACGATCTGAGCGGTCAAGTTGTGGTTCGGCGAGCTGCGCTTGAATGGCGCCTTTTGGGCCAGGAACTGGCCACAGGCCAAGGATGTGTGTGCCGCCGAACAAGTGCTCGTCCTCTTCCCCCCCACAGAAGTGCAGACTCATTTAATGTTTAATTAAAGTGTAAAGCAGAGGCCCCGAAAGCAGGAAACCCAATAATGGCGATTGCCTACGACTGGAAAAGCAGCGATGGGTAAGCGGTTTATAATGAATAATACAAAAGGTGTTAAAGGGTATAAGTTACCAAGTTATGAGCACCGTGTTTTGGCTAGAAATATTAAATTTTTATAGAGTAAAAGCCAAGGGAATTTCTTTTTAAATCCTTAGTAATTCCAACTAAATTTGTTTCTGTTTTCCCTTTTGCTGAAAAAGTTTCCTAAAATCTAGTTAAGGGCCTCAAGGAAGATTTCAGGATTTAATAGAGAATATATATACCAGCTGACCTAAAAAAATAATACCCTTTGCAGAAGAATAAAATAAGAAGACAGAGCTGTAGAGCTGTAGACTGTAATTCAAAGCTAGAAAGCCTGTTTCTGCATTTACTTTGTGTTAGAAAGCTTTCTCCAACAAAATCCTATTAAATGCTTAAGGGAAAGTTATTTATTTTAATAAAAAATTGACCAATTGACCTTATTTTCGGTTTCTTTAAAAAATAATGGAATAAAATAGAAAGAGAGAGCTCCAAACTGTAGACTTTCGTTCAATGCTAGAAAGTCTGTTTCTTTTTTTTACTTTCTCCAACATAATCCAATTTAAGGCATTTATAAAAGTTCCTTATTTTAATAAATAATGTGCCAAATGACCTTATTTTCCTTTTTTTTTGAAAAATAAGTATCTTTGTAGAAAAATAAAATATAAAGTCAGAGCTCCAAGTACTGATTTCAGTCAAACTCTTTGTTACATAGAAAGCCCGTGCAAAAACTGACCTAAATTTTTACTTAAAGTGCTCTTTAGTTCCTTAAGCCGAGGAAACCCGTCCCTAAGTGGAATTTAGGAAGGCGAAGTCTTAAATAGGACATTGCGTGGTTTATTTCGAACCTTTTAAAGTGTAAACATATTTAATAATGTCTGGTTGAAGTATTCAACTAATAACAAAAGCACTCAATCTTCCTTAAGTGATAATTATAAATAAAACATTTATTAACCATATTTAAAAGCTACAAAAGAGGTAAAAGGCAAAAATAAATTAATAAATCCGACTTCAGTGAAAGTTAGAATGAAGGGTATGCCCAATACCCTTTATAAGGCATAAAGTATATTGTTTAATCGGGATATTCCCTCCAAATGGAAACTAGAAGTTAAAGAGTTATCCTAGAACTCCTTTAAAGGGACTCCTTTAAGGGCTTAAAGTCATACATAAATGAATAAGTAAATATAATATAATATCTTAGGCTCCATTTCAATCGGAAACCTCTGATATCCTGACCATACTGACCTGCGCTTTGCATTGCCTGCCACTATAAACTTTAGAGCGAGTGCAGTTGGAGCTAATCGAATTCCCGGCTTGCGGTTGACCTTGTCCGCTTGGTGGTTAACATAATGGTGCATTCTTGTTTATTGCATTACGTATACGCCCCGTGGCGTGACTGGGCCGTGTAACAGCAATTAAAACGTCATAAATCTGCAACTGTAATTATGCGAGTGTCCCGGCATCAACGCTGGCCCACTGGCCCACTGATTAGCATATTTAAATGGGGCTGCGACGTTCCGCTGGCTGGCTGGTGCTTTAAAAATAGCCAAAGGTCATTTGGCATTGTCAGGATTAGTCCAAACTTTCCTAGAGTTGGGCTTTTGGCTGAAATTGGGTCAGACTTGGCCCCACCTCTTGCTGTCTGTTTCCGTTTCTGATTCTCCGATTCAACCAGCAAATCACGCACACTCTCTGGCCAGGGGATTGCGTAGTCCAAACCTTTTGGCAGCCATCAATTATAACCATTGGCTAGGCTCTGGCAGCAAGTTTTCCCCACACGTGAGAACTCGAAATTCCAATGTACTACACTACTAGTTCGAAGTGCAGGTGAGCCGTTCAACAGGTGCTTGTGGTCACATTTAGCTTAGCCAGTGCATGAGGGAGACTGGCAATTTGCATGCTCGCAGGTTCAGCTTTGACGACGGGCAATCCTTGTGCATTTTTAATGGCTCGCTGCGAGTCCTACACGAGTCCTTGGCAATGCCTCAACAAAAAACTCATTTCCGGATATGGATATTGCCAAGGACCCGGAGTCCGTTGTCAGGACTAACAAGGGTGGGGGAAAGGAGACACTGTGAGCTATTGATTGTCATCGATTGAAAGGCGGGTGGGTGGGTTTACATATGAACAGGAGCAGCTTGCAGGAGATTCGGGTTTAGAAAGATGAATAAATCAGTAATAAATGTATTTATTGTATATTTTAAATTAGATTTAATGAAGTAGTTCCTTGGGAAAGCTTTTTAAGATCGTAATTTCTGTGGCACTCGTGGAATAAGATTTTTTGAAGTAGGTCAGGCTTTTTGAAAACCTTAAGATCATAATTTTTGTGGCTCCTCAATAAGTTCCTCCATTTTCAAGCCCCTTTACAAATTCTTAACCCAAAATCCACCCTCTGAACCTGCCCTGTTTTTACTCACCGCCTGCTCCCGTCGAAGCCCAAAGACAATTTTCTAATTTGCAGCAATTTCATCCTTTTGCCATATTCATTAGTTTGTTTACCAGTGTCTGTGAGTGTGCCTAGCAACATTGCCATGGCACGCCATGGCTGGCAAATGAAGGTGGCTTCATGAGAGTGGGAAGCGGGCAAAATGCCTTTACTGGCTTGCCTCCCAAGTCCAAGGCAGCCTGGAAGGCTCCCAACTGCAACTGCCTGGTGTAAAAGGGCTATATGGGTGCCCCCATTATTAAGGAACCTACCTGTTATTTGGTTGTGGTGGCGACCAGCGATACCCGTAACTTTTACGCTCAGTTTGCAGTTAAAGACTAGACGATTCGGTTGCTCTCCTAACCCAGCTCCTCCTCCTGCTCTCCCAATTGCAGCTTTGATGCCGATTTCGGCTGGAATCGCTCCTTCTCCGAACCGGATCTCACAGCCAACCAGAAGAACCAGGGCGACCTTAGCCGGTTCGCCATCAAGCATCCGCACGAGTATATAGCCGTTGATGACCTCAAGTACTTCCGTCGCCGCCAGCCCGTCCAGCTGCACACGCGGAGCAACGTCTGTCTGTACAATAGCGACGAGCCGGTGGTCAGTTTTGGATCCCTAAAAAGCGAGTATCGCAAGCACTTCCGTGGCCAAGGCCCACAAACCCCACGTCCCAGATCCCTGCTGAGGCGAGCGACGTCGCTGCGTCTGGAGGGATTCATGCAGCTGCTGTCGGAGCACCAGGAGAAATACCACTGGTACACGCCCGAGGATCTGCAATTGTGAGTAGATATCTTAGGAGGCAATAATGTTAGTTGATTAGTTATAGAACACACATATTTTTTACACTGTTACTATGCGTAACAACCTTTAATACAACGCGATTTAAAGTCAGCGGTGTTTGTGCATATTTACTTATTTCCTTTAAAAACGTGTATAAAGAAACTAATTTTAACAATTATATAGTGTAATAGTTCGCTGTCATTGCAATTGGCTAGACAGAGTTTTATATTTATTGTAGTATTTAAATGTATTTCATAAAGAATAAGTGGACAAAGTCAACCCTCTGCTGCCGTCTGTGCGCCGGGTATATAAAGTCCAGGAATTTATGAATTTTTAGTGAAAATGTCAAGTTTGAAGCCTTGTCGACAGCAATAACTCTTGTTTAACAAAAGCAACAAATTGTACAACCACTAGATTGTTATTTTGCATAATTTTATTTTATTTCAATTTAAGTTTTCTTCTTTTTATTTAACGGATAAATTTGAATTCGAATTTAAAATGATAACTTCCCGCCAAATAAGAATCCTTAGGGATGAACGGAAGGCGATAACTCAAAAACAGGGATAGCTTCAAAACTGATCTATCGATGTATCGAATAGCCTCGAACAACGGGTTGAGTCTGCGCTTAAGCAGGTTTGAAACTGAGGTTTTTATAACAGTTTCCCAACAACTTATTTATCGATATATCGAGTGGCGGTAGCTTCAAAATGTTACCTATCGATATATCGAGTGGCCTCGAACAACGGGTTGAGTCTGCGCTTAAGCAGTATCGAAACTCGTGTGTTTATAACAGTTTCCCTAACAACTGATCTATCGATATATCGAATGGCCTCGGACCGCGATTTTTTATAACAGTTTCGCTGATCAGCGACTACGTATCGGCGTTGGAGCCGAGCACGTGGCAAAAGAACTTCCTCCATGATGACAGGTTGACAAGAACGGCGCTACTGTGCTCAAGTCAATAAAGGCGGTAAGCCGTCCCATTACGTGTGCTGGTCAGACGACGACATGCCTGATGACCCGCTCCTGGGAAAAGGCGAAGAATCAAGGGATTACTGCAGTTCGGTTCCACAATCCCATGATGGCGATCCACCTGCCCGAGCCCTGCTACTGGGCCGACTAGCCCATGGCCCTGGTGGGCACTGCCAACCGAGGCCTCCTCATTTACTCGCTGCAGAACAGCTCAACGGGAATACAAGAAGAAGCCCACCGCCTACGCCCTGGGCAGCATTGAGGGCCGCGTGGCCATTCTCTAAGTGAACGTGGCGAATCACAAAGACAACTTCATATTCAAGTGTCACCGGACCACGGGCTTCATAGGTTTTCAAGTCATCTACGCCGTGAATGTATTGCAATTCATCCGAACAAGCGGCGTTAAAACTTCCTCAATGCCGTCAGCTGGAACAACACCGTTCACTGCTGGGTGGTGGGCCAGAACGGCGCCACCGTGCCCAAGTCGATGAAGACGATGGGCGGCCCGGCACTGGACGTGAACTTGTCAAACGACGGCAGCAATGTATTCTTGGCCTCCTGCGACAAGCTGGTTGAGCTCTGGGACCTGGTGTCCGCCAAAGGTGGCGGCCACGTTGCCCCGGTGAGGACATGTCAGATGGTCAAGACTGCAAGTGCAGCTTTCTGTTATTTTATAGCAAATAGCGAGAAAAATAAAATTTTAATAATACGCGGTTTTTTTAGAGATGATCGGATGGCGATAGCTTTGAAAAAGCTGATTTATCGATATATCGAGTAGCAACCGATGACTTATCGATATATTGAGTGGCGATAGGTACCAAACAGCTGCTTTATCGATATATCGAATGACCCCGATCAACGGGTTGAGTCTGTGCTGAAAAAGGTTTGAAACTGCGGTTTATAACAGTTTCTTTCTTTCAATATATCGATAAGTCGGGTGTTTGGAAACTATCGTCCCTCGATATATCGACAAATCGGCTGTTTTAAAACTATCGCCATCCGTTCATCCCTAAGGAAAATGCATATTTATCACAATTTTATTTTACTGGCCAAA
>JAEIIH010034869.1:0-12345 GCA_018904745.1 Drosophila orosa | reverse complement strand
CCTGTGCGGATGATCCCGCCGACGCGGCCTGTATCGATTGCACGGATGCGGCTAATGTTTCAAATGCCGAATGTATAGCGACCACCACGCCAGCTCCCGAAACCACCACTGCTGCCACTGCGGCCGAAGCCACCACTGCTGCCACTGCGGCAGGTGACACCACAGCAGCCAGCGGAACCGATACCACCACGGCCTCATCCGGAACGAAAAGGAGGAAGACAAAGAAGATTGTCCGCAGAAGGCCCAAGGTGATCACCAAGAGGAGGCGCAACAGGAACAGGAACAACAGGAGGCGAAGGAATAACTCTGGCTAAACACCCAATTAATATGAAAACTCGAATTTCATAACGATGGCGTCTGGATATCCCAAAAACGTACTTTAATACTTAGAATAAGTTTCCGCTTGTGCCCAAATTCTGTATAATATAAATTACAATTTCATCTCTTAAAAGTTCTGAAGAAATTTACATTATATTTATGTTGGGGTATTTATAAAAGATTTAAATTCTATATATTCAATTATGAAAATAAACTAGAAGAAGGTTATAATCTCTAATTACTTTTTATTGCTGGGCCACTCTAAGGGAGTGCCCTTCATTCAATATTTCTATAAGCTCAATAGATTTTAGATTTATTCAAAAGGTATTTATTTAAGTGATTCCCCTCACCTCGCCAGCCGCGTTGCTCGAGTAACTCATCCGCTTGACCTTCTTGAAAGTGGCATCATTCTCGGCCTGGGCCAGGGCTCGTTCCAGGGCATTGTCCATTTGGGCATCGCGCTCATCTAGTCCGCGGTAGCCTCTGTGGGGTTCAAAAAATAGAAAAAATGAGATAATAGCAAGTGTTAATTTTATGCAACCATGCCGTGAACTTTCAACGACGCGTCGTTGTGGAAAAAAATTGGCCTTTACCAAAAACATTAATGGTTTTGTATGTTTTGTGTAAACAAATGTTGCCGGTGTTTTGTGCTAAATTAAAAAGCTTGCAGGGCTGTGTTAATTTGTTGCATGAATTTGCATTGTTATATTGTCCAATGCAACGTGTAGTTATTTCTTTTTTTTTTTTTAATTTGCGTTTCAGTTTCAGGTTTTAAAATGTTTATTTAGCCGTCATTTACACAGAATGTTCGTTTTACATTTTGCCCGATGGGCAACCTAAATTAGACCTCGGATATGTATACATATTGGATCTGTTGCTGTTCATTTATTTACAAATACTCGCTTTATTTATACATATCCCGATTTGGCAAAAATCCTTAAATTCGTTGAGGGGAATGCCACAGTTTATGGCCATTTAATGCGGATTTTCTGGAGCTACAACATAACTCCAGCTACTTGGGTCTGTTCCAACTTCCTAGTTGACTTTTTTTCTCGCATTTCTTTTCACATTTTTACAAGCATTTGCTGTTGCTTTTTCGGTCTCTGCTTTTGCCTAAGAAGGCCATAAATACTTGACAATGATTTCAATTATGCGATAAATATTTTTCAGAAGGTGCAGCGCAGTATTTATATATTTATGGACTAGGCTGCGGGTGGCGGCACATTCGTACTCTGACGACATAAATACCTTCATTATTTACCTTTTCAAATTGCGCTCGAGCATTTGCCAGACAAATGCGGAGAGTAAATTGACTTGGCCCCAGGACGTGTCCATGAGAATGTGAATGGCAATGAGATTCGGGGTCACACACACACTGAGATACACACACGCCCGGGCTCAATTATTCAACAAAAACGGAATTGTAAAGGATATCAGGGAAATATGAGAATCGGTTCAGGGGCGGTCGGTCTCGAAAGGATTCCCCATCCCAACCCACTCACCCGCCGAGCTTGTCCAAGCCCCGCATGGTTCCACCAGCTCCTCCTCCGGCCATGCTGCTCCTGGAACGTGGATGCCGCATTGTCGAGCGATTCGTCTTGCGAACGGTGCGAAGATCTGTTTCCCAAAATCTGTGTCAAATAGAAGCAATATATTTGTGACATGAAGTATTTATTTCACACAGGAAAACATTTCTATAAAGAATTCATTTTTGACTTTTCTTTAAAATTTTATATACCTATATTAAAATATCCTTTTATATTGGTATCTATTAACTTAAATGTATGTTTAAAGGTAATGATTTTAATGTTCAATGTGTTTGCTTAATATATTTTTCATCTAAACGAGTACTGTGATATATACTTAAATATTTCAGAAACTTTAAGTCTATAAAATTAGAAGTTCTTAGAAAGTCTGTTTTATTGGCGAAATTAATACATACATTCTTGCCCTGACATATCGATATAGGACAAGATGACGTAGTGTCATTTCATTTTCCACCTCCAAAGTTGCTCCGCCAAAGGAGCTGTAAAATTATATATATTTTGAATGATTGGCGACGCACGACATTTTTTTGCAAAAGTTTTAGTTCAATTTTACGCAGTCCCCATCGAGAAAGTTTTCCTATTATGGGAAATAACCTTCGGGCTATCGGAGTGCCCAGCAGCTAGCTGTTCCCATTTTTGTTTTTTTTTTTTTTTCTGTTGGCATAAGAGACGCGTCTGACAGAAACCCCATAAAAATCATTTTGAATTGGCGGAGACAAGAAATTCGCAACCATAAACCGCTGTCAAAGGGAAAACCGCAGCAATGAAAACAAAACCAATTCGCCGAGAGTCGAGCAAACTGGGGGCCTGGGTAACAACAAATAAATATGAAATCATGCACTTTATGCGTAATGCAACAGCCTGCGGAGAGAGCTGGGCTGGGCACTTCGGCCTCAGTTGGTAACTCCCTTTACGGCTATTTGCCCTGCTCTCTGCTCTGCTCCGAACCCTTGGCCCAAAGCCTGTCCAAGTGGGGAAAAACAAACAGGCAGAAACAATCGGGAACGGATACTGGATGATTGTTGGCCAGTGAATAGTCCTTGCAAATTTACCCAAATGCCAGGCTTTGACCAGCTCATATCTAAACTGAGTGGCTAAGCTTGAAGAAAATATTGCTATGTGTATTTAATTATGAAATCACATTTATATAAGCAATCCAATTATTTAGAATATTTCTCATAAATTCATATTATTTTAGAATCCTGTTAAAATGATACAAATTCCCTGCCTCTGCACACACAATTGTTCAATATCTGACAGATTGTTATGGCATGTTCGCCTCGAATAGAGCATATCCTTTGGCAAGGGTATGGACAACAAAGCACACACAATTTCTAAAAGCTACACAAACAAGTCAAACAAGCGGGCAGGCGAGCGTGAGCGTGCTTAAATAAACGTTGGAATAGTCACAGGACATTCAGACATATGTACGTACATGGCACACACACTATAATAATAAAAAGAATGCCGCAAACGGCAGGAGCGAAATAAAATTGTAGCACACTTTCGCGGGCCGTTTATGCGGGCTCTGCGCGCCGCGACGCTCGCATGAGGATGTTGACAAGCGAGTTGGACGAAAGCTTATCCCTCACTTAAAGCAATTTAATGCGGCACTCTGGGAAATTAAAGGCCGCCAGCCGGGGCAGCCACATGTCTGGCCTCGGCACTCGACGCAGCCAGCAGACACTGCCGCAGATTCAGATTCAGATTCGGATTCAGACGCTAAAGCAGACGCAGACGCTGGAGCTTAGATCCCCATTTGTCATTCGAGCCGACGATGGAGGGCATTTATTTTCATTTAGATTGCCTCGGCCACTTGCCACTTGCCACGGCGAGTGGGCAGCAACGAGAAGCAAAAAGCAAAAAAAAAAAGACACAAAATCAGTCAGTTAATTACGCGATACATCATATTTTGAGCGTGGCACTTGTGCAGACAGGCTGCTGCTGCCTGCCAAGCATATATATATATATATATAATTCCTGGCTGGGCTAACAAATCGCCTGGCTCAAGAGGGGGCTTTCGCAAAACTAACGAAGAAAATCCTTTGCCGAAATGACACCACATCAACATGAAAGCTGGAATTAAGGTTCTGCTCCTGCCAAGGCTTCTGGTGCTTTATTGATTTAAATGTGCAGCCGGGCAAGTGTCAGGCAATATAAGTTAATTTCCCCAGCTAGTTGGTTGGTCACACGTGGCGTGTGTTTGCCTATTGTTGGGCCGTAGAAATGACTGGGGGTTAATCTAAGATTGTGCAAACAAACAAGCTCTGATTTATTAACTTATCCCTGATTAAGTCAAAGTCAATGTTGATGTTGTATATAATTCGCCTGCTAATAGATGTGCATTTTAAATGAGCGTACAAACAAGCGGTTTATGTACTGAGAATCGGAGAGGTCTGTCCCGTCGCTTCGCCTGTTTCTGTTGTCGTTATTAATTACACTTACTAATGGGCAACTGACCAAGCGTACATAACGGAAATGATAAGCTTAAAAGCACTTGCTCC
Organism: Drosophila orosa; assembly: GCA_018904745.1. Classification (NCBI taxonomy): domain Eukaryota; kingdom Metazoa; phylum Arthropoda; class Insecta; order Diptera; family Drosophilidae; genus Drosophila; species Drosophila orosa. The sequence goes on along the minus strand of JAEIIH010034869.1, from coordinate 7,976 downwards.
GCCATCATTAAACACACTCCAGCGCATCTCGCTGTGCAGATTTTTAATTTGCAGCTATTCATATGTATTATGTGTCACAGGGTGGACCATTAGCTTGAAAAATCAACAATTTATCACAGATTTGTCTTGATTTTTACAATGTAATAAAAGTACGTAGAATTTTAAAGCAAACAATATAATTTTCAAGGGACTTAACTCTTCATAAAATCTAGGCACAGCTCAATCAACATTAACTAAGTGGGCCCACACTGCGTATGATTGATAACTATAACTCAGGTGAACATCAGGGCGTATGATTGATGGATTATGTGATTATGACACAGAAATTTCTTTATAAGCTTAAGCTTTACTTTTTTAACCTGACTATACTAAAATATTTATAATAAAAATACACCCACAAGGTCCACTTTAATGGGTTACCACAATGGACATCGAATGCATGTCGCAAAGTGGCGTAAAGTGACTGGGAAATTCGCTCTACTTACCGCTTTAAGTCCGGACTGGCTGTATACGGCGCGGAGACCTCTTTAATTTTGAGTACGATTATGGCCGTGATAAATATGCAAATCACATTCACGACGGTCAGGCAGGCGGACACGATGCCATTGATCAGGAACTCGGTGGGCAGGTAGTTCGTGTAGATGAACGGATACGCGCTGGTCGAGTTCATTGCCTCGTTCTTCAAGTGCGGAATCCGCTTCTCCGGATAGATGAGCCAAATGCAGGCCAGTGACCAGAAGAGACCCTGCAACAACAACACAGAAGTGGAAGTGGCGAAAGTGGCAGGGGCTGGGGCAGTGGAAACTGGGCGGCTGAAGTGACTTTGAAGTGGCCACGGTCACATGTGGTCCGGAGTCCGGACTGGCGGCGTCTGATGCTGCCGCTGCCTTCGAGGTCACGAGGTCGCCGCGTGCTTAGTTCCGGCTAGATGCCGCTGCCGTTGGCATACCAAGTAGTGCTTCCCGGCCTTGAATTGTTATAAACTCCCAGCGTGTGTGGGCGCACACAAACCATATACATATATCTATATAAATCCCGCCCCTTCGTAGATGAAACTTCATTGTCGCATTTTCTCCTCGTTCTCATTCTCTGCTCCTCTTTGCTATTTCTTTTTGATTTCGCTTTTGTGCCCTGCTCTCTGCTATTATAAATTATAATGACTCAGCACATTGCTCAGCAACTCCGGAAGTGCGTGCCTTTCCTATATACAAACGGTCACACAATTGGGGTCAGAATAATGGTGTTACCATGCAATTTAAAAAGTAAAACAAATTGAAAAAATATAAAAAATACTGGGAAAACATTCAAATATAATAATATCTATAAAATATAAATAATATAATATAAATAAATATATAAAATATTTGATAACTATTACGAATTGAATTACTTTAAGCATGTTTATGGATTTTCGAACTCTTTTTACTCTTACGATCCTATTATTCTGACCCCAAATGTAATATCCACAAATCTACTGGTGTGTGCTTGTTTTTCCATTTGTGTGTGCGAGCTCATGACTTTTCTTTTCCTCGACTTACTTTCTATTTTCGCTATTATTCGAATTTACGACCGTTTCTGGGTAAATTATTGCGTGCTCGGATTTGAAAGTAAAAAGGCGGAGTATAACGTTTTGCAATCGGAGCTCAGGCTGCCAGGCCACATAAATAAGGTCGTTGGCAATTTAATAAGCTGGAATTAAGAGTCGCAATTATTAGACCAGTGTGAAGCTGCTGCATTTCCTTTACACATGGCACACCTCCGGAGAAATGTAAGCAGCAAACAACTACTTGAAATTACTCATACGCTCTGTTGGCCAGACGGCCAGTTAAAGCAATTAATTGTAACACGCTCCTTGTTGCTGAGGCAAAACAAAAAAACCAAATCTGACCGAAAAAAAACATGGACAAAGCTTGCTCCGGCTCCAGTGCGTGCCGCTGATTTATGCGGCTCATAAGGACACGAGGGGAGCTGGGGCGACACTTGCACACATGCTCGACCGCAGCGGCCGCCATGATTAAGCGATTTCAGCGCCATTGTTTTAGCCGCTTAAAGTTCGGCGGTCCCAGTTACCAGTTACCAGTAACCAGCTACCAGCTAGCTTCTGCCAGTATTCAGCAGTTAGCAGTGTCCATAATACGCCTTTTGCATCATTTTGTCATGCCAGCGGAGACCGCCTCCCGGCGGCGGCTCCTTTGTCCTTCTGTCAGCATTGATATATGTCAGCCGGCTGTGTGCCGTTTGTTTGTGAGATTGTGAGTTTGTGTGGCCTTTCCTGCCTGCCTGCCTGCCTGGATGCCGGTTCCTGTGTGCTCGCAAGTTTTTGTCTGCGCCTCCCTTCGGAGCCTTCTGCTTTATAATTTAACGCAACATCCGCCTGCAGTTGGACTCGCAATTTGCACTTGAAAATTGGGTCAAAATTTATGCACTCGCTGCGGTTGCACCACAGAAATTGGGTGAGGAAAACAGCTGAGAGCCAGTCTTTTCTCGACTCCATGCTCCTGGTGCTCCGGGTGCGTCTCCTACTGCCGGCGGACAGATTTATGGCCAAAAGTTTTTGGGCAATGCACTTCAGATTAATCAGCAAATTGTATTTCGGCCTAATTTATGGCGAAATTCACTTGAAGGGCCTTTAGCTCGCCACAAAAATGGAATGGGCTGTCCAACTTCTAGCCTCGTTTTGCATTTCCATTGGCTAGCAGGGCTTTAAGTGCGTTACCATCAACTCACGGCTTAGAGCCACTCGGAAGTTTGCACAATGTTTGCGGCAGTTGAAATATAGCCATTTTGCGGGCAGCCAGCGGTCATCGATACCAAAGACCTCGAGAGCTGAGTGGAGAGTCAAAACTTGAGAGCTTAATAATACATAAATGGGAATTGCGTAATTTTCCATTCGGCTGACCAAAGTGGATATTTGATTGGAATGTTCGGTTCCTGTGTTATTTACATTTCGAGGAATTCCTTCCGGGGACGGATGGGCACGGCCTGCCATAAATATGGCTTGCAAAGTCATTTCCGGCACCTGCTCACTCATGATGAAATATCAAACTGCGCATTCTCATCGCTGTCGGAACCGAAGGTCGCACAGGCTTTTGTTAATAGCACGTTAATGGATCGAAAATTGCTACTCAGAAGCCGCTTTCAAGGGCCCCTTATAAATGGGCTTCCACGACGCCGTGCGAGTACGATGTGCGTCAAAGGACTCGATTGTTTACTTCAAGTATCGTCTTACCAATTAAGCTAACTTCAGACACAGATTTCATCTCGCGTTTTCGTAAACAACTGCTCACATACAATTGTATGTGCTCCAGGGGGGTTCGCATTTGTATGCAAATCGACAATATCAATCACATGAAATGGTGATGGTAAATATTTGTGATGTTACTTTATAGAGGGTTTATCATTTAATCTTTGATGAAAAAGAATAACCAAATTACTGGATTTATTTTAAGCTGAACTAAAGGTTTTAAATAACTGATTATTACCTCATTATTGAGTTTTGTTAGATATTATTTGAATCGTCCAAATATTATTTACTTTCAACCGATATTAATGTCAATAAATTATCATAAAACTTTAATTTGTTATAGGTTCTAGGGGAAATCTCTTCATAATTTGTTGAAATTTTTAGCCTAGACTTGTTCTTATATTAGCTGAATTTCGAGTTTAATTCTGCGTTGCATTTAATTTATTACCCATTATATTGAAACGAAAAATAAAGCTACTGTTTGAAACGGGTTTTAAATTAACTGGTATAATTCCTAATTAAAATAAAGGTTTCATAGACAAATATCATAAATTGAATCTGAAATAATATTTGCACAGCGAAAACCTGACCTACCTTTTTTTGTGTGGATTGTAAATTATTCGCCGATTTGTGATTTCTGATAAAAATTATACTGGTATTCTTCTTTTTTTTTTTGTATATCTGATTTAACTTTGATCATCGATTCTCGATACTCACACAATTGACGACGGGGGGCAGCAGGGAGGCGGATATGGCCACGCCAATCAGGGGGCCCGCGGAGCCCTGGAGCAAGGCCACGGCAACGCCAGTGCCAGATGTCAAGGCCCACAACACGCCCATCCAGAGGGCGCGCACATTGCCCCTGCAAACAAATCGAAGGGGAGGGAGGGTGAAATTATTGAAAAATCAACTGTGAAGCAGGCGACCGAAGGCTGGCAAAAGAGCCGGGATGAAATATAAAAATAAAAATTAATTAAAAACACAACAGCCGGCGAATGACAAATGTCGCTGACCCCGAAAATGTCCGCTAAACGCTAAACATCCGCGGGCCATTGAAAAAGTTGGAAAAAGGGACGGTGGCAACTGCAAATTAAGTCACATTAAGATGAATGTTTGGCCAGCAAGGACTGCTGCCACTGACACCGCTTATCTGCCGCTTTGCGATGGGGTCAGCAGGTGGGCGGAGAGCACCTCGTCGTCAGTGGTGGCGGCGGTAGCAGCTGGTGATGCGGATTTTTTACCTTTCAACAAGGGGGAAGCTTGCCGTTGGTTGAATAGCCCAGCCCATCGCCCGGTCGCGGACATTTTTTGACACTCGCGCAAGTTTGTCAAGTGTCAGCGGCTTTGTTATCGCTTCCGCCAACCAGCCTGGTCGCCCAGGGCTCGACAAGAAGAGTCAGGAGTCAGAGTCATTTAATGGTGAGAAATGTGGGCAAACTTTTCATTGCGCCCCGGTTTTTATACCCTTCTTAGGGGTATTATGATTCCATCCGCCACTGAGGGGGACACTCACCCTCTTAGGTGGGGAAAGTCAAGGCCGTGATTAGTCCTAATTCCTGGGCTAACAACTTTAGGGTGAGTCAGTGTTGCAGAGACGAGATTGCAGTAGAAAGTGGTTGGCATATTCTGAGTATATTACTCATACGCAGTGTTGTCTTATAAGAAATTTAAATAAATTTATTGAAGGTGATATTTTAACAAATTCTCTAGAAAAAATATTTGTATATTTAGAATGATTTTTTTGTTTTTAATTATTATCAATATAAACGTTAATAATTATTAATATAAATCTGTTAATTAAATATCATTTTTAATTCTCTGAACATGCTTTCTTTAATATAATAACGTGTTCTTACGCTTATATCCTATTTTTGCTATTTAGAGTTTCTTAAAAATGTAATAAAGTCTTTTAGTAATCAAGGTCCATCCTGGTGAAGACTCCTCTTGGATTTATCTTTACAGCCGATTTGTTTAATGTCGTTCGCTTGGCTCCATACATTGTTAGCAGGGTGCAAGGGTATTTTAGACTTTGGCTAGTCTGAGTTACGTAACTCTCTCGGTTTTTGATTCATGCGCCTCATTTGTGCCTTGCCCTTGCCTTTGCCTATATGAAAATTGCAGGATTTTTTACCTGGGACCAACTTTTCGTGATTAATGGCGCTTTTACTTGGCTTTCGGTGGGTTTTTGTGTGTCGCCGAAAGTGCGAGTTTTATTTATGAAAGCTGGAGTTCGAGTTATACAAGTATTTAACTTTTATGCATAAAACAACTTTATTATACGCCGGCAATTTACGCTCAATTATAGCCCCGACATTAGGAGGCGAGTCGTATAAATTTGTTGCTGCAAATTGTTTCTGCCTGAGTTTCGTAGATTGAAAACAATGCAAATGAGGCCAAAAACAGGATCGAGATTGCCTTGATGTGGGTCACAGCGAACCTGAAGCCGGACCCGATTCCGATTTGGACCGAGGATAAAAAATCGTTTAGACAAGCCTTCGGTCCCCCATTTTCTATCCGCATCAGGGGAAAATGGAAAACGCCCCGAACAGACGTTCTCTGCTTTTAATTGCGATTTATTTAACTAAGCTGCTGCTGCGCTGGCCAGGGGAATCGGATTTAGTGCGCATTTAAAATGTAATAATCAACAAACAAACATACACATACCGCCAGCAGCCGTTAAATATGCTGAAAATCCCGCCCCCTCGAGCCACGGTTACGTGTGGATACTTCATTCCTGGCTGCTGGAAGCCAGACAAAGAGCCCCACCTTCCCCGGACTCGGAATTCCCCCTCCGCTGGCGACATTTGCACTGATTATTTTGGCCAGCTTGCATGTGGCATGTGGCAGCCGCCGACAGTTGCAACTATGTGGGCGTGTGGCCACCACGCCCTCGCAGCCAAGTAGCATAAATTTAATTTGTTTCGGTGTTGTTATTCATGCTGCGGCCAGGGCGAACAGAGGGCGTAATTAAAATAACATAACTCTCATTTCCATGCGAGGTAATTAACCCTTTCATCACCAAATCATGGTGGTCCGAATCACACTGTTTGCGGCCACTATTTATGGTGAAATTACTCCCTTTGACAACGGAAACCAATAGGAAAATCCTTAATTATATATTTCAATATTTGCTTAGCCATAAACAGTGTGTTAAACTTTAAATTGAAACCAGAGGATATATAATTACAATTTTATTGAAATAAATTAAACAGTGTAGCTATTTTAGGTGCTTCAGATAGGTGCATTTAATTGAGAACTACGATAATACCAATGATAAGGAATTGATCAATAGTTGTTTTCGAAATCTAATTAACCACGACAATAGTCTTCGAGGTGCATTGTACACTTTGGCCTTTCTAATACGAAAGCGGTGGCCTTAAACGGATGCCACTGATCCAATGGACCGAATGACAAGGCTCTATTTTCACGCGCCACGTGACACAATTATTGAGCCCAGCGACAAGAAACTCGGGCTGATTGCACACAGCCCCGGTGATAGGCACACCACACGCAATCCAAAGGAATTCATTATGTGTGGGCATTATTATGATGGAAATGGAGATGAAGATGGAGATGGAGATGGAGATTGAGATGAAGATGTGCGCCTGGACAGGGGCACTTTGGCCTGGACTTGGGCAACAATAAAGCATGAAGCCGGGATCCAGGGCACTTAATTATACAGATGCGCCGCAGATACGTTATATGTACGTATATATTCAGATGTCAGCTCGGACAGACCCGCCCTAGTCCCCCCCTCCGTATTGTGTGTATTATTATTTTAACAATTTATTTTGTGCAATTAACACAATTGCCGACACACATTCATTTCACGCAACTTCCGGCAAATTCTGTGGCTGAGCTTAATTTATTGTTGCCGCCGCTGCCTGCCGCCTGCCGCCTGCTGCTTTTTCCATCGCTTTAGGGGCGTGGTGGCCCTAAGCCTCTATTGTGGGCCCAGTTGCTGGAGGAGATTTGTGCAGACGGCGCGTGGCGACTTAAAGATTTGTTCGGCAAAAAACGATGCCGTAATAAATGTGTGCTCATATATATAGACTCAAGTGACTGCGGATGCGAAAGTGAAAGTGAAAGTGGCCGTGGAGCAGGGAGGATTGTCCCAGAAAGGCCCTCTAATGAGCACACGCCTCACATTACCAAGGCGGCCCTAGATTATTTGAATTATTTGCAAGTAATTTGTTACATTCGCACTCATAGATTTAGCTGGCGTCTTAGACTTCCACTTCCACTTCCACTTCGACTTGGCGTAGTACCAAGGGCTGAGCAATGCGAGACACTGGATAATTAACATACTTAATGGATTTTGGAGTTTCGGAAAACTCTTAATTCACTTGCGAAAGTCAAGGGATTTGCGAGCGTCTCACTTCGGGGCCCTGGAGAAATGAATGACTTATGATAATGCGCTTTAATTATTTTTTGAAAATGGCCTGGGGATATTGATTTACGCAGCAGCGTTTTACAGCATCAATCAAGTTTGAAAGAATCACTCACATTAAACTCACTTTGCCCTGCGATGACTCTGAGTTTGTGAGAGAAAGCTTTTTAGATTTTTTAAGAATGTACAAGATTCTTTTCGAAGAAAAAGACTAATATACATATACATAATATTAAGTTCAGTTCTCAACGTGTTTTAATTAGAACAAAACACTTCCACATATTTGGATAATATTTTAAATTCAACTATTTAAAGGCCTCGGTTCGATAAAATATTATTATA
>JAEIIH010034861.1:0-60969 GCA_018904745.1 Drosophila orosa | reverse complement strand
TCGCGAGCGAACAGTGCTGCCCATCATGCATTTTCCCGCCAATTCAGAGATTTTTTGCCTTTTCAGCGATAAAGCGGGCGGGCACACTGCGAATTCGAAAATGGTTGCTGCTTTGTTATTAGAAATAGAACTTCTATTGTTGCTTTTTCATTATTATAATAAAAGCATAAAACATATTTTTCCAACTTAACACGTGCGTTTTAACAGCTTTTCCAAGGCAGACACATTTTTAACAGGGATTTCATAATCAATGGAAACATAAACCCTGACATTTCGGGTTAAAAAATAATTTAAAATTTGTTTATTCTAGAAAATTTTGCCAAAATATTTCCAGCCATTAACTGCGGTTCATTATTGATTGCATATAGGATAGGTTTTCCTCTGTCCGCCCACCAGGAAGTGGCAAAAGTGTGCACTTTCGGCGGAAAATGTGTTTGGCATTTGTTCAGTTCCAGCTGCACTCGACCAGGGATATAGTATATATATAGTATAGAGAGAGTATGTAAGGGAATTCGCCGCTCAATCTTGTTCATCCAGCTTGTTTGTTTGTCACTTGCGCGGTGCCGCCTTTTAGAGATATGTACACATTTCAAAGGTGGAGAAACTGAAGGCCAACACTTGCCGAAAAATTGCACTCTCAAGTCTTCGTGGCTAATGGAACCAATTTTTAAACAGCAGCCAATCACTGGGTGCGACCACTGATTAATAGCTGAAAATGTAAGAAGCCATAACCGTAAACCTATATTAGGTCAGCATCCCATCCGCCGTCCTCGTTATTTGCATGATAAAAGTGAAGTGGTTGCCAGTTATAGGGCAGCTCTTTCACCTCCTGATTGATGCCGGGCAACTGCAATATTAAGCAGCAGACAGCAAGCAGGTTATATAGCCCGCAGGACCTGGGATGCCATAAAACTGGAAGCCAGGAAGAAGATAAAACTTAAATTGCAGCTCGAAACACGTTCGGTTGGCATCAATGTAGTAGTTACGTGAGCCAACGGCAAAACTAGATCATTTTTGAGACGATAAAGTTACACTCTCGCTTAATTTGAAAGTAAAGAAGGTTTTACATAAATATTGGAGTTTCTTTGGTTCATCTAAATAGTTTATTTCGTAAAGGTGTATGTGTTGACATTGCCAGCTTGTCCTTTTCGTCGCAGACGTAAAAGAGGTATTTCTTGGGTTACCAGGCAATCGTAAAGGATATATGGATACCCGTGCCGCGTTGCCCCGTCTTCCTGTAGGCTAAATCATTGATGAGATCCTCCATGGCCAAGGCAATGAGTTTCATGTCGTGGCTAAAGCATATAGAGCGATTGGTCCACTTAAGATACAAAATCCTACCTTTGAGGATCTCTAGGATCTTGCTGTGGCTGCGTTCCTAGTTCCTCAGATCCTCGAATAATGGCTCCAAGAAAACCTAATTGTCGTGCTTTAATTTATTTCACAATATGAGGTAAGAAAACAATTGTATTTCGCCAACTCTTTAAACCTACAGAAGCCAGAGGTGAGTCGACATTGATAGCACCATCAGTGTTCTATACTTCCTATATTTAGTAATGAAATGAATCATTGATAGCCTTGAAATGAAAGTAGACAACAATATTTACAGAAAATAAAAGAAAACTTAAAAAAAGCAAAACAAACAGAACCAACTGTTAGATTTTAAGCTCTCCCAGTATCTCTCCCCCTTCACTATGTACAAAAAAAAACTAAAATTCAAATAGAAACAGCTTCAACCAAGTGACCAAAACGTCAAATATGCAAAACCAAATGGATTTGGTATGCAAGTTCAATTCCCGCCCTCTGTCTCTCCTCACAATGATATGTCCTCCTCCATGGAGAAGGGCAAGGGAGATGTTTTTCAAGCGATGCAGGAATGCGAAAACACTGAAATTAATGACACACCGAGCAGGAACCACAAGGGACCCATAAACCAATAACCAGGAGCAACCAGAAAGTTAGCAAACACACGGGTTGGGTGGCAGGACATGGACTGGGAACTCGGATTGGCTATGGGCTTGGGGGAAAAAAGGATGCAGTTGGCAAAGTGAAACTAAAGCTACACGATGCACCACACGCACACTGCACACCTGGCCAGATCAGGGTCATAATCCGTTTGCCAAAAAAAAAAAAATACCCGGAGAAAGAAATGAAAGGAAGGGAAAGGAAAGGGAAATGGCAGCGGCTGGGACAGCGTGGGATTGGCAATTCGGATTCGAGTCCCCGACAGGTGTATAGTTTTGCCCCGGTTCCTGCCACGACCACAAATCGGAAGCTAAAACCCATTTTGCCTTGACTGGATGCCAAGGGGGAGGGGGGCTTGGGGCAGCGGTATCTGTGGTCTCTGCGGTCAGGGGCAGGACTACAAATTAGATTTCAACGCAGCTTACATGCTCCCCGGGATACCTTTGGGCAAAGGGTATATTTAGGAAAGAGCTAAAGGGTTATTTTCCCAGGAAATTTATTTGTGCTTGTGTAACTTTAATGACAGGTTTTTTAAGTAAGTTATTTATTTATTTTTCTAGGTATATGCTTTGGAATATTATTGTAGACATACCATACCTCTTTCCTAGTTCTTTGAATAAGGGATATTCCCATAGTCGAGTTTAGCCTCTCTCTCTTGGTTTCTCCGTGTCCTTCGCCTCGTTTTTGGGGCCACTCAAAAGGAAGAGCAAAGGCAGGACTCGCCGAAAGTCCAAAGTGACACTGGCAGCGTACAGCATAGCAGTTGAAACGTTTTAAAAGCATCTTCATCATAAATCCGTAAAATGAAAAACGATGCATGCCACACACGTATGTATATGTGTAGCTCCTGTGTGAGAGTGGGGCACAAAATTCAGTTACACATCCCGACCGCTCCTTGTGGCACATACCGAGACCGAGATGGAGACGGTGGCAAAGTGATATTGTCCCCCGGTGGCTCAACTTGTCATGTGACTGCGACGGAGTGGACCAGCTAGAAGGACCTTTTTGCATTCGAGGCTCCTAGCAGCTCACAAATACAGTAAAAGGACTGAAGGAGCTATAGTAGCCCAGGCCAGGCCAGGGCAGGCCGCATTTTATGAATTATTCAAAATGATCATAATAAATTGCTGCAGCCTTTTACGGCAGCTGAGAGCCAGAGTCGGAGCCGGGATTAGCGAGGACAGGCACTTGGGTTTAAGGGTGCAAAGTGGCTATGGCTACCCATATCGGCTTAGATATATATATTTATTTTTTAAGTAAGCCTTTTGTCTAAAACACTTTGTCGACTCTCAACTCAGTCAGTCAACAGAAAACATTGTTTGACCTGGTCAAGGGGCAGGTTACTCCCAAGTACACTTGGCTAGACCTTGGAAATGCCTAGTATAAGCTAATTTATGTTTATAAATTGTTTCTATAAGCCAAGACATAGGTAATTTCTCACTGTACGCCACCTCATCTCAAGGAAACTTGGTAACCATTGCAGTTTGCCTTTGCACCGCACCAGGAACTTGGTGTTTCACAAAATCAGACAAAGATGCCAACAGAAGGCGAACATCTTGGCGGGAAGTCAAACAGATACGGATGGTATTTGCGTAGCTCAAGGAGCCCAGCCAGCTTCAGATGGGAGAAGTGCCAAATGAATAATGCTGTAGTGGCCGGCAGAAATCTGCTAAAAGTTTCACTCATTAAGTCCTTGAACAATGGAAGTGCTCTCCAGCCTTGGCTGTTGCTACTCGAGGAGGGGAAAGCTGAACTTTGCCAACAAAATAAATCAATTTCTTAGCCCTGCCGCTGCCTCAAAGCAAACCCTTCATCTTGGCCACTGTTTATTTGCCTGCAAACTTTGGCGTTGGGGTTGAAACACCTGCGGAAAGATGTTGGCCGGAATGGCTTAAATGAATATTCAGCTGATGTATCGGCTAGGAAAGGAAGTTGCGTCGAAGGAACCGGCGGCGGACTAACATGCACATTGATTGATTATCGACACAGTTTGCCACTCAAAATCGCTGGAAACTCCAACGTTGAGTGATGCCCTCTGCCTGGAATGGTATGGTGGCTAATGCCCGATTGTGGCTCGAGGAGACCGTGGCTATCAACGCCGAATGCCACGCTCCAGCGAAAGCAATCTCAACTCCATCCGAGCCGGTATCCATCTCCTGTTTCTGGTTCTCTGCCTCTATTCCTCTGCCTGCTGGCCAATTCGTTTCATCGATGCACTGAGGAAAATTAATCACGGACCAAGATTTGGTAAAAGGGGAATGAATATTTTGTTAGGTATTCTGGTTCTTTGAAGAGAAACCCTTTTCCATGGTAAGCAATCATTCAGAGAGCCTCTTTATTAAAATAGAAATTAGCAAATTAGAAAGTGTTATTTTCTCCAAGTGCTGGACTGTTATATGCCTTTGATGCGGGCACCCCATTGGATGGTTCAATGCGTTGGCCATTTGTCGTGGCAGCTCGTTGGTTGTGGTTTCGATGCGATCTGTGATGGATGTGCCAGAGCCCCCAGGGACCGACCCATTTCCAGTTTCAAGCCTCTGTGCACTTGAAAATCACCGCCAATTACTAGGCCAAAACAGCATTAACGCCCCCACCAACCTATGCGGTTTTCTGCTGCTTGAGAACTTGGCCCTCCAAATACCCGGATGTATCTTCAGTGGGGCTCTCGGCCCAGACTTTGGTCAGGATTTCAATGGAGAGCGGTTATAGTGTGGCCATTAAGATATGTGCCCAGGATGCAGTCAACAGGAAGTCCGGCTTCCTTGGCCACGCCTAATTAGAGGCGATTAATGAGCAGCAACTCCCATTGTTTCCACCAACCGCAATTTTCCATTGTGTACGCAATTCGACTAATTAGTTGCACACACACGTAGCCAGGGGGAGCATTGAAAAAGTGGGAGAGAGAGAATTTTCCTAAACAAAATTCTGTTTTGTGAAAGCAACTGTGTTGGGTCCAGGACTTGTCCTTTGTCGCTTTCCCTTTCACATTTTGGGGGCATTAAAAAATTAGTGTGGGCTGGTCTTAAGAAATCAGAAGGGATTACATTGCGATTTAAGCCCGAAAACCGCCCAAAGCAACAGGTAGGCAAAGAGCCGCACAAAGGCAGGCAACAAAAAGTTGCCTCAATGTCGTTCCCAGGCCGAACTAAATTAAAAGCAAATGAAATAACCTTCATCTGGTTAATACGAGGCCGCAGCCCTTTGTGACCGCCTTTCATTGTTGCTGGGTCCGTTCGCTGGTCCCTCACAAAAGGCAAACGAGTCTCCGTATCCGCCCGCCCGAAACTCGATTAATGCACAGCGCCGAAAATTGGCAGCGCCTTGAGGGGCGGATTAGGGCACGCCCAGGATGCGGAATCCAGGATACATACACATGCGTGCGAGGTCAGTCCGTCGAATTGAAATTGCCGGCACGTCAAAACGAAATTAGATTATGTCTCGGACCATTGTGATACGAGGAGGTTCCTAGAGCAGATAATTTGCAGGAATAATGCCGCAATTCCATCCACTAGACACCAAATGATAATGCCGATTTTCTTTGCTTTTGGATGCACCAGAAAAAACTTATAAATTAAACCGAGAGTAGTAATATTTAAATCTGGAGGTGTTTTTGCGTTATTGCTTTTCGGATTATTGATAAGGTCCACCACCAAATCGAAAAAAACCAAGTTTATAATTCAATGTTATACAAAAATGTTTTAAAATAGATTTGAAAGCATTTTATTCCAATGCGCGAGCGACTTCTTTTTGGTTTGCTTCGACAAAGACTTCTCTTCGGCTTAGAACCTATTAGAAATTATGGTTAACATTTGCAGGGAGATGTTTATTAAAATTAACTTGATATTCTATGCGGACAAATCTTCCACAATTCACTTTCATCTCAGGAAAAAACATTTAAGAATATTGGGTAACAATATTATTTAAAAAAATTTTGATAGTGTGAATTATTTAAATAAATAAATCCAAGACTAAAAAAAATAATATAAAAATAAATTTAAAAAAAGTATAATAAAATAAAAGACTGTTATGACATGAACATGGAGGAGAAATTGGCCAATAAGTTTATATATTCTTTATAGAGGCTAAAATAGTATATAAATAAATCCAAGACTAAGAAAAATAAAATAAAAAGTTTGTAAATAAATCCAAGACAAAAAAAGATACAAATAAAAGCAAGATGAAATAAAGTATGATAAAATAAATAAGGAGAACCAGCTTGGCAGACAGTCAGAGCCCTGTCATTATTAACGTTGACTAGATTAGTGTGCCGAGATACTCATTTCCTCTGAATACCAAAATCATGTTGATAATTTTAATAATTTCTACATTTACCAAACCTTGCTTTACAACCTGAGTTTTCACCCTAATAAACCAAAAGTAGCTAGGCAACTCTGGTCTTAATTATGACTTTCCCAGTTGCTCAGAGGAAAGAAAGAAAGTTGGCGTACTTTGTAGTGTTATTTTCTCCTTCATTTTTTCGAATGCGGACCTTGTAACTCTAAAACTGACGGTTTATCTTATATAGAAGCTTGACAGACATTGACTCGTCTGGTGATACTGATAAAAAAAATATGCATTTACATAAATACATATTTAGTAACTCAAACGACTAAAATTATAAAACCCCCTGCCGGGATTTCTAGTATATCTTCCTTTGAAATCAATTGGCTTATCTAAATTGTAATAGATCAATTCTGAGTGGCCACATTTTTGGTGTTTATATTTGAAGCATAAGTAACATAAAACAGAAAGTAAAGTAAATATTTAAGTTTCGAATCAATCTAAATTAATAGGTCATCGCTCGAGGACGACTTCATGATGGCGGCTTGTGCACCGGCAGTGCGTGCCATCTCGGTCAGCTCGGTGGGATTGATGAGATGCAGGCCTTTGGTGGCCTGGCCCACAATGCCCATCTCGAAGAGGAAGTCTCTGTTCCGACAGTCGTAGTGGCTCTTGTAAATAATCTGGCCGGCACTCTTCACCAGCTGCTCCGTCCCCATGCCCGAGAGATTCTCAAACATATCGAACTCCTTCTCGGCCTGCGACTGTGTCCTGCCGCTGGCGCAGGCGTAGTATGGAAGGAACGAGCCGGACGGCTCGATCTTGTACAGCGACGGACCGTCAACCGCGTCCCACGATGCCAGGATGACGGACACTGCAAGGGGACGAATGTCAGCATGCATGGTGGTGCCATGCATGTAGCTGGCGACGCGCTGGCACAATTCCTTAATCGGAATGCAACGATCAAAGGCCATCCTGTAACTGGCTGCTTCGATGCGGGCAACACTCGCCACACGTTGGCCATCGGGCGTCAGGCCTGCCATGGCCATGCCAATGCTCCTCTCCAGGGTAAGGATGCGTCCGTCGGCGTCCGGCTCGTACAGCGAGCTCCTGATGATTTTGTCTGCGGCCAACACCACAGAGTCCTTGCCCCGGATACCGATGACGGTGAAACTATTGGCCACCGCCTTATCAGCGTCTTCGAGCTGCAAGACAACACCGTCCGGCGAGTAAAATTTGCTCGACATTTCGACAATTCAATTCTTTTTGAAAATGAATAACTTTGTTTACTTAAAAGCCAGAAAGTGAGCGAAGGGAGGTTCCAGGCGTTAGTGATCATCATAAACAGGAGAGTCTTTCCTTCTTCTATTATATATTCTCTATATATACATATAATATCATATATAATTTAGTAAAAGTAAATCATAATTATTAGAAAAACATGATTTTAATTTTTGTAAAGAACAAACATTACTCGTATTTTGTAAAAGTGTCCACTTACCTCGTTAGCATTCCGCCCCTCAATATCGCCTCTGAAAGTGTCATTAGCATCTCCCTGATGGATGCATTATTCAGCAAACTCTATTAACATTTACGAACACTCGATGGCATCGCCATCCGGGGGGAGGTAAATGTTTAACGAAGTTCGTTTCGAAAAACTATAAAGCTCAATTAATAACAATTTGGTGAGCAAACTTTGTCCAATCTGGGCTCATTGTTCGTCGTGCTGCAGCGGAGGGCTGATGCCGATGCTGATGATTATGGGGTCACATCTTCATCTGCGATACGGGAATTTTACGGGCAGGTAGTATACATTCAGGAAAGTATACAGGTGACCACGTCGGATGCTACTGCTGGCAGGTGGCTTCTACTTCGATTTACCTTTGTGTTTTATTACGCCACTGGGAGCCATACGGCAAAAAAGTAAAAGCCATTTAAAAGCCAAAAACTTTGGACCAAACTCCCCGCCATTCGTGTGGGTTCATGCTCGTCCTTTGTTGTATCCTTGTGCAGCAAAAGTTTCAAGTGAAGCGCACACTTCCGCATTTATGGCGAATTTCAGAGTCGGACTTTTGTTTTGGATTCCGGATGAGAGGACGCGAGGACGCAAGGACTACTGGATGCATTAGGCCACAAAACGGGGGGTGTTGGGGGATGATTTTACGCGCCTCCAAACTCATTTCAAATTCCGCGGGTGTCTGTCCTCCGTTTTGCTGTTTGTTTTGCTTACGTTTGCCTAGTCCAAGGCACCATAACTCCGCCCCTCAAGTGCACTCCGGGGCCAGAGACGTTCGCAAGGCAAAAGCCAGGCCCTTTTCCCGTCACGTACTCCTGCATTTCAATTACACACACACTGCCCCGTCTCGCCTGACTAAATCAATAATCAATAAATTATTCCACGCCATTAGGGCAGTGCGAGTTGTTGTTGTTGGATACATAATTGCACATGGCGCGATTGAAAAATGCATGAGCCTTAATTGAAAAACAAATGCATACATGATACTGGTGAGTTGTTTTTTTTTTTCATTTTCAACATGATTAAGCAATTAAAGACATTTCATAAATGTGTCAGCGTCGGTGAGCGGCGGCAATTTGCATTCAAATCGTGCTAATTAAAGCGGATTTTATTGTGTGAGAGTGCAAATCAATTACACATGACCTTTTCAGGAGGTTCTTTTCACTGAGAGTACCAGTGGAAGCTTAGTTATTATTTAGCCTGCTTTTGAGATAGATTCATTTATACTTTATTAGTTATAATCAGAATTTTATACAGATTATCCTTAGATTATCGTTAAATAATACTTTTCTGAGCGCTTTATGGGATTTTAATTTTCTAAAATGTAGCTTGTTATTAAATCTCCAATTGAAGACTCCATAAATCCCATCAAATGATTATGGAATTAGTCCTGCATCTAACCAATCCCTGATCCCTTCATTACTGGATTGGCATTGCAAATACTGATAATTGAATTGCGTTTGCTTTGAATCTCCGCTGAAGGGTCCAATCTAATTATGCGTGTGTATATGCTCAGCTCCCTCCACCGATAACATAATCCACCGAATATTCCCCTCTATTTGCTGTTTTGCGACCCCTACCAAAGGGATAAGGGATAAGGGAACATTATAGGATGTGGCACTTTTTAAAATTGACTCTGGGTCTGAGCCTGAGCTCGTATCTTTTGTTGTTCGATGAGACAAATGCTTTTAAGAGCAGCACAAATTTCGCCCAAGGGTGTGTGTCCTTTTCTTGGCCCCAGCTACTTGCCAGTACTCTCGGCTAATATCGAAATAAAACCAGAAGGAAAACGAAACACAGGAAGAGTGTGTAAGCAAGAGGAAAGGAAAGTGAAAATGGGAAAGAGTTTCCACTCGCCAAAGAAAACTTGTTTTCGCTTCGCCAGCCGAGAGGCGTTCAACATTCTCGCAAAGTTGGCCACTTTCGTATGACAGGACATTTCATTGTGGCAACAATGTTGCTTTTATTGTCCGGACTTGGGACACCAAACTCCGGCCGGACCGGACACTTACCAGCTGCGTGCCACAAAAGTTTGCTAAATATATATCTCTTTGTGTCATTTTGGTGACGGCGGCGGCGGCGACAAAAGGGCTGAAATAACTTGAAATGCATTAAAATAATTTAAGTACCATTTTTGCGCAGTGGTCAAGGCTAAGTAAATACCTGGGGAATGCCCCATGTAATGTACTTGCCACCCAAAGCTCCACTGACTTGGTGACTTAGTGACTTAGTTTTCGAATCCCGCCGGATTCTAGGGCAGCACAATGCAAACATCACGTATACGCAACGTGCGCCGGCAAGGCGTTCAAGTGCAGCGTGTAAACTACAGTGTGTGTGGTGTGTGTTTGACTTTCTGTGCCATCTAGAACTTGAGCCTGCTGTGTCACACCAGCGAACTGGTGAACTGGTGACCTTTTTAAAGCGGCGCCTCCGCCCACGCCTGCAATTTAGCAAGCACTTCCGCCTTCTTGGCCTGCTCGTGTTGGTTGCCCACGCACATCTTTCAACAGAGCACACACAGGCTGGCAACGAAAAATTCACACTCTGGCATATTTACACCAAGCGAAAAAATAGGGGAGTATATTATTATTTAGAATAACGCCAGAAAAAATAAATCACAAATTTAAAATATAAGTTTTAAGAGGATTTATCCTTCAAGTTGATATTTTTCCTAGCTCTTTTCTTGTACTATTTTCTGGCAGTGCTCTTTCCTGTGATTCAGATTCAAAGTAGACTGCATTTTTCCCCTTTTTCGCAGCATTTTCTCTTTGGCTAGTCGTGTCCTGCCTCCCAAAAATTCTTGCTTTGTGCTGGTCACTCGCTCCGCCTGAAGTGCCATTTACTCATCTGGGATCAGACGGAGCGGGAGTAAGCGAGTGACAACTGTAATGAAGCCCTAAGCCTGATAGGTTGCCCCTGCCCCAAGTCCAAGTCCAGGTCCATTTCCATGTCCTGTGTCCTTTGGTTCGATTCCAATTCCCCCCGCTGACCGGCTCTTTTCTTTTCTCTTTTCTTACAAAGAAGCGAGGTTGCGGGCATCTTGGTTTTACTTTATGTCCCTGTAGCCCTGCCCAGTTAAGTTGTTTTCTGTTTTCTGTTTTGTGTTTGGCCAACTGGAATTTGCATGTCTGTTCGTTGACATTCTGCTGGGCTGCTGCAGCTGCTGCGGCTTCTTTGTCAGCTTCTTATTTATGCATCTGTATGCTTGTCTCCATTTGAAACTGTATCTATTGTCCGTAATGGGGCCAGTGTCGCGGTTGTGGTTTCGGGTGGCGGCGACAGAGATGACAAACAAAAACTTGTAATTTAAGAAATAAACTAAATTAGATGCTTAATTTTTCTAGATTTTTCTAGATGTGTAAATAGAAAAATAACGACAAAGAGTTTAGCTAATACATAAAAATTAGAAAGCACCAAAAGTCAAGGTAATATTATGTTGTAAAATAGCAACTTTGCTATAATAATTTGTCTATCAAATCTAACAGATCTAACAACAAATGTCTAAAGAGTTTGCTAAAAACAAACTGTCTAAAATACAGACATCTTGTCAGCACTGTTTATTTGGGAAATCCCCGGCTAGCAGAGCAGCTCATTACAATAAAGTGCAACCCAGAAGCGGAATACCGAAAAAAACAATTGCAAACCGAGCACATTAAGTGCAGTTCACGCAGTGCCAGCTAATGAGCCACTTGGCGCCCAGCCATGCCCACGCCCACGCCTTTTCCTCCCTTTTTTTTGACCACAACCCACCCCCCAGCGTTTATCTAACTTTCCGCATTTCCACATTTTCGCATTTATAATGCTAATTCAGCAAGTTGATTACATGGCTGCCCGGGGGCGTCTGTCCAGGATGCCGGATTATAAAATACAACATTGTGCACCGGAAATGGAACAAAGGGCAACCGAAAGCCCCAGCTGCAGATAGTTCTTCCTCACGCTGGAAAGCACTTTCCGCTTTAATGTGCATTCGGTGGCAATTATGAGGCATCAGCCGTCCAACCGGGGAGCACTTTTCGGGCAATCTTCTGCCACTCCGCAGAATGCCAGAAAAGCCACTTGCCACTTGTGATTTACATTGCGGACAAAACAAATTTTGTGGCTAAAATGACCAAAAGCTGGCTTTTATTTATGCCTCATAGTGCATTTTCTCAGAGAAGGCTAGTAAATAAAATGTGCTGGCAACTTGGGTATTCCGAGAAACCTCTTAAATGTATTTGGTAATTATTTTTCTTTTGTAAGATTTATAGTTTACTTATAAATATATTTATTAAAAAGTTCATTGTACTTGAAACATTTTAGACTTTGAAGGTTTCAAAAGATGATGCTAACTTCCTAGTATTTTTTTCTCATACTTAGCTGACTTAGTTAAAGGTCTTTATTTAAATTATGCAGCTTATACAAAATTCCCCAAATTATCAAGCCTCTTTATAAATTAAAGATATCCGCAGCAAAGCCACATAACTGGCAGAATAACAAACTATTTTAATTAGGCATATCTGACATCGTGCCATTGTCTTTGAACTGCAAGGATAATTAGCAAACAAGCAGGCTTTACTGGTAAACAACATGTGTCGATGTAATTTAACCTTAATGCCACAAAACATGGGGGTCTTACACTGAAAAATTACTTGAAATCTCCCAGATTTATGCTCAATAATTCAGTTGGTGAATCTGCTTTTGGGAACACATAAATTCAGCTCATTCCAGGTGCTAGTGCCATTCCCATTACTCAATCTAGCACATTGCCCACACTGGCTGTTCTGTGTTGGTAGCCTAGTTTGTTTGCATTTCAAATTTGGCGTGCTGCATAATTTACAATTTGGAGCCATCAGCGAAAGCCCAGCCACCCAGCTGTAGACATATTTAGCTTTGCCTAGTATTTCCGTTGGCCAGGACCAACTGCCAACTGATACGCCAGCTGAAAGCCACTCGTACAAGTGCAGAGAGAAAAATATTAAGAAAAATAGTAAGCAAATTAAAATAAGCTCCTAAAGGAAACAGTTTATATACATTTCAAGAGCAAGATAAGGTCTAATTTGGTTTAAAGTCACTAGTTTTTAATGCTGCCAACTATTTCCATTAAATTTGTGACTGTGTCACTTCTGTATCTCCCTTTGTTGGAGTCCTAGATAATCTCATTTTTGAGAGTTTGATAGTTTTTGCAGTGTGCGGAACTCGACGCCCCCTCGAAATGCTGCATTTTTCATGTTTAATTTCAGTTAGTGCCGCCTGCCGCTGCCAACTGCCAAGTGAAAACTGTGAAAACTGAAAATAGAAAGCTCGAAACCTTTTGGCGTCCATCCAGAGCGAATGAGTGCACACGAAAGTGTGAGTGTGGGTGTTTTTGTTTGGGAATTGTTTAGTGGGTGCGGATTTTTTGGTGTGCGGAGGTGGAGGTGGAGGTGGAGGCAGTGTGTGTGTGTCTAAAGTGTTTGACTACACAGACCGCCACACGTGGGAGCTGTATTTGCCATGGTCGTGTCAGCCTGACGCTTCTTCTGCCCGAAACTATGCTCCGGCATTTCGTATGCCGTTGGTGATTGTGACCCAGTGAATCCCGTGTCCGGTAACCTGTAACCTGTAACCCGGAGCGTACCGCATGGATACCCATGGTATAATGGAAACTGACCTAATTGGTATCCAACTATCCCGACACCTCAATGTCAGTCCCTGCTCAAGCCAAAGAGAGTTGTTTATAATGAGTAACCGACCAGCACTTAACCCATCATATTTTCCACACCAAACTTTGTTCGGGGCCAAAGAGTTGCACAACTTTCGAGGGCCTCGCACATGAATATTATTATTATTATTATTGTTATTTTCAGCAGCTTCTCCCAGCGGACCAGACACATGCCAAAAATATTTCCCTTTCCCAGCCAAAAGCAGCAGCTCTGAACGGGGTTCGAGTGGCATTTCCCTCCACACACTCCAGCTGCCTCAGACAATGTAAATAAGCAAGCATGAGTTGCCTTTAAGTGAAATTCAATAACGCATAAAAGGCCAAGACACAAAGACCGGCAAGTGGGTGGTTTTTTTCGGGGTTATAGTTCGAAGAGGGACCCCCATCATAATGCATGGGAATTTTGCATATTACAAATCATTTTTGCGGCGAAATGCATGCACAAAGGAAAATTATTTTCAACTGCATTTACTTTACTAAAAATGTAATGCAAGAGTTCAATAAAAAAAAAGGACATTTGTATACTGTAGTAGAGAGAATTACGCTATTAAAAATATAGCTCCAAATCCATCTAATAAGATCCCTTTTTTTCGCTCTGTAAATAAAATTTGACTTTGAGAAAACCGTCGAGTCAGCATTGGCAGCTTCATAAATTTTGGAATAGCAGACACTTACTCACATTGCTAACTCGGTTATGAATTGCCATTTACTCTGCATTAAATCCTAACCAAATATGCAAAACACATTTGCCAGCTGAAAATTAAAGGCGGAAAAGCGAAAGGAAAATTGCAAACTTCACCCACATGAGTCAACAAGTCGTCGCTCGGTGTGTGTGTGAGTGTGTGTGTTTTTTTTTTTGGTGCCTTTGCCTAAGACAAATTAAATTTATAAACAAATGGCGCACAGCAAACAGAACACAGAAGTTCTTCTGGCGAAAAAGTTAAGCATCGTGCATTTGCCAAAGCCCCGGGGTCCCGGGTTACCAGTAACAGTGGCAACAACCACAGGACGATGGTGGCACCAGCTCCAGGAACAGTAATAGCAACAGCAACAGCAACATCAACAACCAGCAGGCTCTGAGGAGCAAATGCCAGTTATTATTCTTATGCCCCCGTTCGCAAAAGTACTCCCGTTTTTTCGTGTTTTTGGGGTTTTTCGCATTAACCGAAACGAAAACTGCCGGGGAGACGGGGAGACGGCGGCACCGCCTTTAAAAATGTTTCACTTAAGCAGGGGATGCTGCTCTCGAGCCCCAATAAAAACAAAATGTGTACACGACAAACAAACATAAAGTTAGAAGCTCGTTAAATTTCGCCAAGGGGTGAAAAATATGCGAAGGAATACGAACATGCTTTCACTTTTACAGCTACATGCTACTCTCTCTCTTTGTAAATGTACACAATAAAAAAATTATTACAAAAGTAAATAAAAACGCAAGACAAGTAAAAATCTTTTCTTAAAAGAGTGACGAATGCAAAATAATTTTAACGTTTTTTATTTACAATTACACGTTAGTTCTTTAGTTTTTAAATACATTCATTTAATTACATCATCATCATCATTGATTTTATCTTTTACATTTCTAGTTAAACTGTATAAAATATAAATTTATTTTCTTTGTGTTTCTTTGGGTCCCTGTTTCATCTACTTGTGCTTTTTTCCGGTGTATCCAAATAATGTGAAGTTGTCAAGAGAGAAAGACACATCCCCCTCGAAACACCATACCCACACACACACACACACACATTTTCTGAGCAACAGTTTTTCCAAGCAATTCCAATACGCTTCCCGTTGTCTCCTAGTTCCGCCCATTCATCGCCAGATAAGTTGAGTGCGCCGCCAGCTATTCCCAAACATATATTTTATAATCCCAACTCGAGTCGGGCCTGCGCACGTGACGCCATAAAGCCAGGCGGACGGAGGAGCGACTTAGCATAAGCCTGGCTTGCGGCGTTTGCCAGTCGTCTACCGATTTTCCCTTCTATATCTGTGTAGTAGATATATATAGTATATTTGTATGTAGGTAGGTGAAGGGTCGTCCGCCCAAGTTGCTGATTCAGTGGAGCGGAAATTGTTGGGGAAAGCAGCGGACGCGTTCAGGCGCAAAAGGCGCGAAAATCTGATTTAAGAACGGACCAAGCCGCAAAACCCAAAGCCAAAATAAGATGCATGTGCGGAAAAGGAAGGAAAACTGGAGCTGGATAAACGAATATTTTACCCACATTCCAGTTGAACTTTTAACCTTTAGGACTAAATCCCTTTGAATTGTATGTAGTTTACTTGCAGAATATTTAACCAAATGCGGGTTATCTGCTGTTATTTTTAAATAAATTCTTGACGATAATGTTTTCCTTCATTAAATCAGTAGAAATAACCAGAGGTTATCATTAAGACATATCTTAATTTTATTGGCAGATGTCATATAATTAATGTTGATTTAAATAAATTTAATATTATTTATCAATATCCTCTGCATACATCAGCCATCTGCAGCCATCTTTGATTTATAATTCCATTTATAAAGCCACATTTTGCATCTAACAAATAAATCCAGGAAATACATTTAATACAGGATATAAATTTATTGGTCTTATTGGTCATTTGTTGGCAATTCTGCAGTTGGTAGCCTTTTTTTCCTGACACTAAAGAGAACTCCTAATGATTGATTGGCTGCCCAACTTTTGCAAGAGCAAAACTACATTCTATAAATAAGCGAAACTGACGGAAAAGAAGCAATTGCAACCCGAATTCGACGTTCAAATTAATCGCTTCCCTTTGCCAAAGAAAAGTTTATCAATTCGGGCAGACCGACATCCCACGCCAAGCGCGATATTAAAAAGTGCCTCAATTCATTTATGTGTACATATTTTTTGTACTTTTTTTGGGAAGGAACGACATCAATAACCGATGAGCTGCCATAAATCCAGGGGCATTCATTTTATGTGGGCCCTCCACTGGTAACTATAACAATTTCAGCAACCCCAGCAACCTGGTCACGCAATCCGCAAATAGTAAGCCGAAAGCCTAAAGCCGAAAGACCACAGGAAAAAAAAAAAGGGGAAAAGTTGTCAAGGAACCACTTTAATTTCCTTGATATATGCCTGATGCGATAAGTTCCACCTGACAATGCGAGCATATCTATTATTAAGATCTGGCACCCACCAGCAGGAAAAGCCGTTCGCAATGAGCAGGAACACATGCCAATCGCCACATTTCCAGGATCCTGAGGACGGGGCTGCCTCCTAAGCCGGTTCGGGTCATTAACATAAACAACTCTGCAGGCGTTGGCCACGTGTCGAGGATGCCGCAGGACGAGACCAGAGCAAAAATAGTTACAACTATGCACAAGATATTAGCACTAGTTATATGATATTTTCTAAGATATACTAAGTATCAATTTCTATAAAAAATACCATTACTTAACAATTTTATTAAATTCTATGCCAAGTTCAATGACTCTGATGTGTTATATATTATCTCTAATCAAGGCTACTCCTATTATCCTTCGGTTAGCTGTAACCTAAATATAAATCGACAAAAAAAAGGGGCAAAACTAGCCAAACCTCTTCGAGACAAAGGACTCGTGCCCCAAAAAGGAGCTGCGAAAAGATGCTGGAGAACTGTCAGCCGGCGGTGCATAAATCATGGCGACCTGCCAGGAACCGAAATAGAACCGAAAACAGGGGATCACGATGTCAGCAAATGGCAAAACTGTCATTTTCTAAAGAATTTAATTGACAGTGGAAAGTCATAAATTATATGGCATATCAAAATCGGGGCCGCACAGGAAGCGAACCCTCCGGCATTAGGACTAATTGTGTGGAGACTTCAGCCGAAAGCGAAACGAAACAAAGCAAGTCCTTGGGCGGGGGATAGCCGGAGGAAAACACGTGTGTGCCAGGGCGTGCGTGAAAGCAAAAACATTCCTATTTGGTTTGCTAATAAATTAATGATATACTCGTAGCCCCCACAGCAGCAGCAGCAGCAGCAGGAGCATCAGCTCCGCCTCCGAAAATCTCGGCGCCCGCAACAATAAAGGACGATTCTGTGACACAAACACTTTGGCGACACACTCGCACGCGAAGGCAATTTATAGCATTTTGGCCATTTTCGCAGGGACATTAATACCAAGGACCAGCCGCCGTGTGACGAATCTCAGATGTGTGCGCGCTGTGGTGTGGTCCCCGTAAGGACGAGGCGTCACTCGGACTGGCTCCAAATAAAACGGCAGCAAAATCATTTATCTTTGGTCGACAAAGGCGGCAGTGCTTAGCCAACACTGGCAGATGAAAACACTTGAGTGGATCATGGCCTAATCTGGCGGCAGAGAGCCGGTTGCCCAAAAGACCAGCAATTAATGTCAATTTTGGGGGCACAAACTTAGAGGCTTTAAATTCAAATTTAGATATTCTCACTGATATTTTTTACTATAACTCAATCGCAACCGGCTTTCAGTAATTCTTTAAACACATCACACTTTCATAACGCTGCCAAAATTACAATTTAATTTTTTATAGTGACATTTCACGTTTTAAATGCCAGTTTGCTTAAACCAAATTGAAGCTGATATCTGAAATTAATATGCGACTGCCGAGAGTCCAGGGAAAGGATGTGCGTGATGGCACCTCCCGCCTCATCCAGGAATACTTGGCTTCGCTGGAGAACGTCAAGTTGGTCCAGAACGAGACCGGCTGGTATCGTGGATTATCCCAGGCTCAAATTAAGGCGGCGCAATCGGTCGCCAAAAGCCTGAGGACCGATCTGGACCACCAGATGACCTCGAGGACTACCGTAGTGTTAAAACGAATGGGATTCAATCCAATGCCGACGTGGGACACCTTGTGCCTAGTGATGGAACTCAGCCAGGGCAGCGACCTGGCCTTCCTCTGGTTCCTCATGGAAATGTGCTACAAGTCACCGAATCACGGCACCTCCTACACAGTCAACGAGCAAATCATCATGTCGTCCATCTTCTGGCTGGACCTTTTTCCCACTCTGAAAGAGCTTGATCGTTGGCTTCCTCTGCCGCATGCCGCTCAGGCGGATCGGGATAAAGCCGAGGCCATCAGACAACGAAGGCAAAGGATGAAAAGGAAAAGGGAGGATGAGCGCCAGAGGGAGTTGGTCAGAAAGGCAAAGTCACAGAGACCCCTGGCACCGTACTTCCAAGAACAAGAATTCGATTTGCGCAAGAGGAAGCGGAATGCTCGCCGCCTGCTTTCCGGTTATCCGGATCGTCTGGCCTCCCTCTCCGAAATGCAGCAATCTCAACCGTTCCGTTGTTCTCCCATGTCCTCTCGCTGGTTTGGGAACTACACCTTGAGCAAGGCCAAACGGATGGCCACGACCATTCTCAACGAGGAGATCAACAGCATCTTCGAGTCCTTTCAGGCCGCTTCACTGCCACCCGGCGATGTTGAGTCCTTGTGTTCCCATCATCAGCACATCCGGGAGATGGAAAAATCCCTAAAAGTAGAACTGGATTTGATTAAGCAGAAAAAGTGCGAGGAGCTCCTCATGGCCAAGAATAGGGCGGAGCAGAGGAGGCGGATGCTCGTTGTCCAGGAGCTGGAGGAGATGAGTGCCACCTACTTGAAGCGCTTCAAAAAAATGGCAGTCAGATCACGTCTGGACACCACTCGAAAGCACCTCTTTGGCGGCGGCAACTATTTCGCCGAGGGATTCCCGTTTGCTATCCCGAAAGCCTACAAATGTGATCAAATGGAGGAGGGGAAGTGTGAGGTAGATTCTAAAACGGCTCCAATTACTTTGCAACAGAGCAGCAGAGACCGGACAGAAGGTGGAGCTGAACGCAAGTCCAGAACGAGCATCAGATTCAAATCCCAGTCGAGATCCAAGTCGAAATCCAGGTCGAGATCCAGGTCGAAAACCAAGATCCGAAAACCCAAGGCTAAATCGCCGCCTCCTAAATTGAAACCTGACTTCAAAGACATAATGGTCAAGTTGCTGACGGGCGAAAGACCCGTTGTACCCGACTGTCCAGATTTTCAGTGCGAGCCCACAGAGTGCGCCCAGTATCACACCTACGAACCCGATGTGGATAAGGTCGAATTAAAATCCCGGAATATGAAGGATCTTCGTCCCAGCAGCTTGATGCAGTTCCTGCACTATTGCGGCAGTGGCGAGGATGTGAGGAGAGGTTTTGATTCCAACTGGAATCAAGACCCCTCCTCTCATCCTGGACACAATCGCAAGTTCGTAGAGCTGGGACC
The DNA here is from genome assembly GCA_018904745.1 of Drosophila orosa. Taxonomy (NCBI): domain Eukaryota; kingdom Metazoa; phylum Arthropoda; class Insecta; order Diptera; family Drosophilidae; genus Drosophila; species Drosophila orosa. The sequence continues at coordinate 41,294 of JAEIIH010034861.1, read as the reverse complement.
TCCGGGCAGCAGTACGGTGAAGTTCGACTACCGTGAGTTATTTGGCTCGCTGCAGCGGACTCATTCGGACGACGAGCAAATGCGTCTGAAAGAGGCCTTTGTGCGGGCCATCGACGATGATGTCCAGTATCTGAGTGCCGCCCTCAGTGGCGAGAGGGAGGGTTCCATTGACGCAATGGTGGACAGGGCCACAAAAAGGGTCTTTGCCGAAGATGTCAAGATCTTCCAAGAGGAGCTTGACAGATTGCTAAGAAAAAAGGCAGCAGAGAATGGCGATGGGCGTATGGACTTTGGCCAGGAGTTCTACGATTCCGGGAACCTTCCCTTGATGCAGGAGATGCTGCGCCTGGGTCTGAAGCAAGTGGCCAAGGACAAGCGCTATGTCCTGCCCACTCTGCCCAATGTCCATGCGGTGCCGTATCTCATCGAGTGGATATGCCAGCGATATGGAAAACGCTACTCGCGAAGGGAATGCGATCAGATCTTCCGCGAGAGCAAGGTAGCCATGAACAAAATGATTTCTTTGATGCAGACGAACCTTTCTCGAGTCCCACGCATCGATGCCGAAAGCTGCCTCAAGGATCCCAACAAGCATCGCCAGGTGGCACATCGCTTCAGGATGCGGCATACAAGACGCTTCGCGGACTCCCTCATGGAGGTGTGCCGTGCCTTCTACTTGGCCAGTAGGCCCCAGTTGTGCAGCCCGTCAATGAGGAACACCTTCTACGCCTACATGCCTGCCCACTACAACGACCTGAGCTTCTCCATTCTCAAGGCCACTTAACCAGCTGGCAATTGTTGAAAATAAAGCACAATTTTCCCGGAAGCAATCTCGTTTCATTTATTATTTGGCTTGGCAGTTAAAGATGGCTTATCTTAGCACAATTTGTATTTGGTTCCTGGAACTAATTTGGTTCTTTGGTTCTTCATCTACAATAAGTAATAACCAAGAAAATGCCTTTTAGGAGAGAGGTTTAGTTAGGTTTACATTATCTTAAAGGCAAGCCACATATCTTGATGCCTCAGGAGGTTTCTGGAATATCCTGGATTTCCACATCTCATCTCCCTACCACCTGTAATACAACTGTTATGCATCGACGCATTTCCGGTTCCGCTGTCGGCCCTGCACTTGGTGAGAGCACAAACCTCAAGGGACTTGCAAACGAGCTCTTCGGGAGGCTCACCACATACATATGTATGTACATGTGTTGGGTGAATTATTAAGGCCACATTTGCCTTCGCCGAATCGTCAACGACTTCTGGCCGGAATCCCTTAGCCATCGTGCGCTTTGGGCCGTGCAAAAGCTGAATGGCGTTATCCGTCCGGAAAACGGCGTAAAGTCAGCTTATTAAAATATTAATTGAAAGTGGAAGCGCCGATAACTGGCCAACAATGGCGGCTGCTGTCCGCCAGTTCGTCCATTTCCATATCCATTTTCCCGGCCGTGTTCATGTCCGTGTCCGCTTTAATGTTTTCATGTTTTCATGTGCCGCAAAAAGGTAAACAGGACAGGAGGCTGCTTTATCGCCCTCATAATTACGGCGTAATGAAAGTGCCAGACACGGCCAAATAAACGGCGGCAGCATCCTTAGCTCTTTGGCTCACCTGAGCATTTCAAACGCAAGCCAAAACACGCAGGCCGGGAGACACTGGAGAGGAAAAATGCGGGCATCCTCGTAAATGCGGGCGGCCCCATAAAGCTGCTGATACAAAAATATCCGAATAACGCGTAAAAACTTCCAGGAAGTGCTTTAACGACACGGAGATACGCTTAGAGATAGAAGCAAAGCAATGTAAGAAATTAAGTGAAATATATATTTAGGCAGAAAAACAGCAAGCAGCAGCGAATTTAAAATGTTTAATGCTTATTACAATATAGTAATTATAATGAATTATATTAACCTGACTAACATCAATTTTAAAAGCTTATGAGAAAGATTCAGGCTGATGCCAAACTTCACTAGCTCATCATACCCTCTTTCAACCTGTTTGTCAGTTGCCTTGGCCGGCTAGATTGCGCATACGCCCAGTTGGCCGTTAGCACACAAAAAGCAAAACTCTGCAGATGCCCCGCTGTTATTCGTATGCGAATGCCTGCCTGCATTCATTGTTTTACGAGCCATAAACATTAACAATTAGGCCGGGCACCCCAGCCATTATGATTTTTACAACTTGCTTTAATTAGAAAAGCACATTAGCCAGGACTAGACAGCTCATTTCGGTTCATTTCGGCTATATGTATGTATGTCCGGCTCATCTCAGTTGCAATGTTCATGAATTCTGTTGCTAAAGGCGCAGAATATGTAGTATCCAACACCGGCGCCCAAAAGGACGGCCAAGCACAGCCACACGTTGAAGGTCATGAAGACGAGCATCAGCAGAAAGGAGATGAGCACCTGCAGTACGTGCAGAAAGGTCTGGATAAGATGCAGCCGGGAGAACCAGCGCCGACGCCAAGGCACTTTTCTATCACCATCGGGATCCTCCGGTGGCTGTATGTGATGATGTCCCCGTCCGTGCGGCAACTGGTTTTGGTGTGGCACTAACTGTGTGGATTGCGGTGACTGAGGGCGAACATAATCACTGTGAGGATGATGAGGCGCCATCGTGGACAACGGTGGACGGTATATGTATGGTGGGACCTGACCTATGTATGTATAAAATGGGAACACACATTGAATGTTGGTAAATCAAATATCTCACCTTGTTGCATCTGCTGCTGTGGTTGTGGCACCCTATAAGAATAGGTCGGTGGTCTGAAGCGGTACTCCTGCTCCCTATTGCGCCGCGGCTGGCCATATTGATCCCTGCCTGCTTTTAATCTCTTGGCTTTGTTATTATCAAACAGCCACTCTCTATAGAATTTCAAGCCCTCATAGAAGACGGCTACGAGAAAAATCAGTAGGCAGGACAGACCCATGAACATCGTGGACTCGGTGCGCCAGAAATTGAATAGAATAGTCTCCGTATTGCCCGAATGAAAGGCCATCGGCATTGCGTGACTGCCTCCATCTCCGTGGTCCCCATGGTCCCCATGATGCAACATTGCCGGCGGCGGACCATGACCTTCGTGACTGGCGCCTACATCGTCGCTCATAGGTCCTTGTGATTCATGCGATCCGTGCGATCCGTGTGGTTGCACCTGTGCGGCAGTATTGAAAAACACCACCGGAGGACCATCAACCATCGGTGCCAGTGACAATATATCTCGTTGAATTGTGTACAAAATAAATTGACAGCTTTTCCAGCGATTTCCGGAATAACAAAATTTTAAGCGATCATCTATCAAAAACTCTAAGATTATACTTGATAGATAAAGTTTAAAATTGGCAATTATTTGAATATCATGTGGAGCATGGATATCAATTTAAACTAAAATTATTTACACGAATTTTCCCCTCACATTTTGGAACTTTCTGTTCGTTAGAGTGATTGACACGCAAAACTATTCCGAATTTTGGACAATTTTATGGAATTTTGCCATATAAAATGTCACTGACCACGCCCCCTGCCTCTTTCCATCAATTTTCTATGTAGACAGGCGTGAGTTGGGGCAGCAGCCTAATGCCAATTCGGATGGACCATTAACATAAATGACAGGCGGGCAGAACATGCCACGTGCTACAAAATCAATGCAGTTGTCCACTGTTTTGTTGTTCGCTTTTCTCTTTCCTTTTTTTTTTTATTTTTTTTGGGGCTGTTTCCCGGGACAAGCGAGCAAATTTGCTGGCGCTAATGGAATCCATTTTTCACCCGGCTCTCGCTCGGATGAGACGAGCTGCACAAAAATCCTACGGTCTCCGACCGTGCATATTAATAAAGATTTAAGCGTGGGCAACCCGCCAAATTAAGATCGTACACTGCGAGCTCGGCTCGAGCACTGCTGCCAATTGCTCACGGGCGGGCCATTAGATTGTGTAATACTAAATATTAATCATACGCCGTGTTGATTTATGGGCCAGGCGCTGATTGCCGAATAGGATTTTTTAGCCAGACGTGCTGCAATCTTTCGCGGCTTTTTAGGAGTGTACAAGTACGTGATGGAAAGCGTGGTGCTGGAAAATGCAAAGGGAAACGGCAAACGGGAAATGGGAAATGGTGGCGGAAACGGGGAAAAACAAAATGAAGCCACTAGCTGTCGCTGGGAACGCCTCGCTGACCGCCCATTAATGCCGCCGCTTTCTGCAGGAGCCCATTAATCATTTCGAATGCTTGCAGCAGCCATCGCAGCATGGCCTCACTGTACGTTTTCCATTCTTTTTTTTTTTGCAGGGACTCCCTGTTTTTTTGGGCCACGAAAAAACAAAAAGCCTCAACGATGCCAGCAACAATGTGAGCCCTGCATTAAATGCTTTGCTTTTCTATGGCTGCTCGAGCGTTTCCGCTTTCAGCAAAGCCGCACAGACCTTAATTGTTGAAACGTAAGAGAAGAAGAAATCTGAAAACTTAAATAGGAAGACTAGTGGTATACCCTATAGAAATATAAGAGTATGTTGTAGTTAAATATTTTTGAGCAGCAAATTATTAAGAAGTAAGCGAAAGTGTATTGAACTGATGACATCTTTTGTATATTGTATTTATTTGTATATACATGTGATGCTATAATTTCCCGGGAAATTCACAATCAGCAGTTTACTAAGAAAGAGTAATAAAATGCAATAAAGGTTGGTTCAAATAAAGTCCTTGGGAATTTGTGAAAAATCATGTTCTACGCACCAGCTTTCCATGCTAAACTGAATATACTCTAGAAGCATTTCCTTGTTTTTCCAAGAACCAAAACGAGCGTAATCAGAAATCCTTTAGCCTTATCCAGTTTAGGGAAACTCCTGTCGACGTCTACCCTTTGGCTGCACTCTCCATTGTTTGCAGTCGCTGGCTGGCCGCGGAATGTAATTCCCTTTGATGGCCGGCACGGCTTAAAGCTCCTTGAGAGCCCGTCTCCGTACCATTCTTTATCAATTGTCTTGCGGAGCAAAGCGTTAATCATGCGGCATTTAACGAGACTAAGGCGGACTGCTCCCAGGAGACCGAGATTTCAATGGTAAAGTTTCGCCTCAGTTTCGCCTTGACTCGCAACCTCCTCTCGATAAAGCGACAGCAATGAATTCCGAGAAGGAATGAAAAATGTTTGCCAAATGTGTGTGTGTGTGTGTGAGGGTGCGGGTATCTGCGGGTAGGTGTGTGCGCTCTGTGTGTGTGTGTGGGTGTTAGGAAACCCGAAAAGAAAAGCGGTCCGCACGCTGTGAGAATTTCCCAAGCAGCCAACCCGGGCAGCGTTGCGTGTAATCGCGCTGCTAAGTCCATTTAATCAACTTAATTTTGTACAAATTCTCAGACATTCGGGCTCACTTTTTCCCGAGCTTTCTTCATTTTGGACGAGTGACGCAAGCCCCGCAGGACGGCATTTAATAAAACATTTTCCACAATTATAACAATGCAGGGAAAGAAGGAGAGAACGAGAGGAAGAGTGCAGATTCCTATCGCATAATGTTGAAATGGAGTTGTTAGCGCTCAAAATAATTTACATAATTTGTTTTGAATACATTTCGACAGCGGCGAGGTGTGCGTGCTGCATACTTTCGGGCTGTCGGCGCCTTCGGCTTACCCGGCGGATACGCAATATTTGCTCACAAGCGGTGTTAACAATGTTGGCCTGGAATTAAATGTTGGCAAGTTTTAATGAAAGCCCCCACACGTGTCTTCTTAACCAAACGAATTCGTTCTGCTTTTTGCGGCCTTTTGTCAGAAAAGTAAATAAAGCAATACAACATTTGTACAAAACTTTTGAATTCCCAAAGGTTGGGTTATACACATTACCATTTGCTACTCATACAAGAATTTATTGTAAATTAGGACTGTATTCAACATTTAATAAATTTAATATATATATAATAATTCCTCCTGCTCGAAATATTATGGCCACTGTCCAGTTTTTTAGTCGCATTTGACCTACCTGGCGTATATGTAATATTTACTCACAAGCTTCAGCGATGTTTGCCTGAAATATAATAGCACTCTCGTTTACTGAAAGCCGCAACACTTGTTTTCTGAACACAATAAATGTATTCTGCTTTTCTGCGGCCTTTTTGTCACGAAAGTAAATAAATTGTGAGTGTATCCTGGAACTGTAACTTGATTAAATTGCGTATTTCTGCTCCTTGAGCCATTTAATATCCACACAAAATATTAAATTGCCATTTCGACGAGCTGCTGCTTTGATATTTATTAAATTTAACATCTAAGATCTAAGAGGCATCATCAACAGCCGCCATCCCAAGAACAGAAAGTCATTTGCTGAAATTCGAGCTCGTTTTTTGTATTTTTTTTTCTGTGGCAAATACATTTGGAAATTTGTCGTATTACCTTGCAGCATTGACATTTCGCTGATGGCTGCTGGCTGCTGGGGAGGGGTCATCGATTTTCGATTGCGCTATCGATACAAATCTAGCCCTCGTAAGTAGTCACTTTGGCGGCCTTTTCACTGGCGGAAAGTGGAGAGTGCCACTCACAGGAAATTGAGCTCAATTGGGGTTTTTTGTTACGTGCCGCTGCCTTTTTGCCTCCGTTTTTTTTTGTCTTCTTTTTTTTTTTTATTGTTTCTCATAGGACTGTCCAGAAAAGGGTCCTGTTCGGGACCCAGGACCTGTGTCCCGCTGTCTGTTGATTTATGTGGCGAGTGCTTGTTAACACTTCACGGCTACGAGCCTGACAACTGCAGGCGGTGCTCTCCCTAAAAGCTGAAGTTGAAAACTTCTCAAGGACATGGCCGCAGCTCATGCCGATTTGAGATGTTTCATAAACGTCGCATTAGTGTCACGAAAACGGCTAATAGAAAAAAAGCGCTCGTAAAACTGCAGACTTTAGTGCTGGCGACGCTACTATAAATTTTACGCTCGCTGGCTGCAGGAATTTTGCTGCAGTCGTCAGCTTTTTCGTTTTCGGGGAAGGACAAAAATATTTGAATACAAAAATCCGCTTAGTAGAAGGGCAAAGCGAACCGAGAACACATATCCCCGTCCACATCCGAGGCGGAAGGCGTGGCCCTGTGTGCTTGGTGTGCTCGGTGTGTGTGTGATTTTTTTTTTCGGCTCATAAAGTGGCGTCCCAGCATGTAGTTTGTAGTGCAGAGAAGAGGGCGTAAAATCATCATTTATCAGCAGGCAGGCAGGAGCTTCTAAAGCACAGAACAAAATTCTTGGGAATAATATAGAAAATGTGGAAAATTGTTGAAAGTTACATATTATATACTTTTCTTTTGATATTTACAGGAATAAGAGGAGAATATCAAACAAAGAATTACCAATATTAGGAATATTCATACAAATATTTGATTATATTTGTGATTTGAAGAGCTGTTAGAAATTCCTCCCAGTGCTGTGGCAGATTCTGCTACTGGCGCCGTCAGATCCGCATCACTTTGTCATTGTCATACCCTTTTTCGAGTGCCTTCCTTACGGTTGTGCTTCCTGGAATCTCGGCTGCTTAGGATCCTCGCCTCGAAGCCTTTCGCCCGGTTCCTTGTTTATGCCTGGCAAAAAAAGTGAAATAGGAATTGTAATGGTGGAAAATGTGCAGATATTTGCATACAGCGTAGCGAACAATTCGTGAGCTTCCGCCGCAGATGTTTGTTAGTTGTGTTTGCCTTTTGATATGCACGCCATGTTGGCGTCGCTTTTGCTTTTTTCCCCGCGTTCGCTCCAGCTTCGGCTAGTCTGCTCCGGCTTCAGTTTCAGCTTCCGTTTCCGGGCATTTTGCACGTTTGCCCAACTTGTCACTCGCAATGAGAGCAGAGTGCACACCCGATGTGTTTTTTGTTGTATTTTTTTGGTGCCAACAGTCTGTTAAATTGTGCATTGAGTTTGACATTCAACTGCCAGCAGCTGCTGCAATTCGCTTTTGCTGGATTTGAATTCAATTTCCAATGTTTAAGAGCAAAAAGTTCTGAAATCTGAAATGTGGCGTTCAAAGGCTAAATCCATTATTCGCAGAAACAATGTTAACCTATAGAAACGTATGCATTCTGATGAATAGATAATTAATAGTATTCAGAGGTCCAAGTATACAATTTAAATATATATTATGTGCAGAAAAACTTACCCTACAGCACTTTGAATCGTTGGAAATATATTTTTAACTGAAAATGTTTTTCTTACCTCTAAAGAAAATCCCTTTAATAAAATAATCCAAAAATATATACATTTATACGTTTTGCCTTTTATTTGATGCCATAATTTCCGCACGTTTTTCAAGAAAACCAGTTTTCAAATGCAGTTTTTGCAGTTTTGTAAGCTTCACTCGGAAAGTGTCTTGTAGTTTTTATTCGTATGTTATTCTCAATTACTTGCGTTTTCATTTTAATTATAATATTTGATGTTTGTTTTTGTAATGAACTTTAGTTCGGTTTGCATATAATTAGCTGCGCTTAGTTTTGTCATGCTCGTTTGCCGTTTATGTTTGTTTGTTTTTCATTTGCGTTTTCAATTTCCATTCTCGATTTCAATTTCATTCTCATGTGTGTGTGGGCGATGATTGTGTGCGGTTGCTGGATTTGTGTGTTTTCTGGGTGTGTGGTGTGGTGTGGTGTGGGTTATGTAAATAGTTTGATAGTTTATCTCTCGCCTGTGTTGGCGGAGGAGCTCAGTTTACCCATCGATTGTTGGTTTGTTTGTTTGTTTGTTGCGAATATCATAGTGCACTTCGCGGAGTGCTACATACATATACAATAAAAACATGCACACTTAGTTGACTATATCTATATGTATTGGTATGTGTGTATTACGTTTGATGCAGCTTCGATCTAAACATAAAAGTAATGCTTAATGTTTGGTATCACAGAGAGGCGTGACTTTTCATACAAAATACAACGAAAGACTAATGCAGAAAGTTACAAAATACAATTTAGTTCATCTCACTTGAGCTTGAGCCGCACAGTGTACACATACACATATATATATATACGCTACGTTTCCTATATCTTTCTATATATAATATATATATATCATTATAGACAGGGCCGCAGGACCTTCGAGTGTCCTGGCTGGGTATTTACAGTGGATAGCTTCTTGCACGAACATAGGTATTATCTAGGTTAATCAGTAGGCTTAATGGTCTGCTTCTTCGCAGCTTGTAAATTTAATATTTGGCTCAGTTTGAGTATCGCAAATCAACTAACTACGCTGGCAAATTTTCCTTTTCTTTTCTTTTGTTTTGGGGCAGATGGGAAATGGTGGTTTTCCTCTTTGGGGGGGTATCAATATATAGATTCGATAACGATTGTGTCTCATATCCGGTGCTGATTGTTTTCGAAACATAAAAGGAACCGTAGAAACCTGTCACAGTTACAACCGTGTGTGTGTAGTGTGTGTGGTGGTGTGTGTGTGGTATGGTGTGTGTGTGTGGTGTACACCACTCTGATTGCTTAGTTCTACATTTAAAATTACAACAACAAGTTACATTTAGAGGAGTCGTCTACATGTCGCACTTATTGCGAATGCCAGGGATGTGGTGTGCACATATACAGAGATACGCACTACTAACGCTACTACATACAAATATCCATGTGTGTGTGTGTGTGTTCTGAGGGGTGTTCTTAATTGAGGGGGGGGGGATTGAAAGTAGTCCCTGGATTGCTCTTGGTATATAGTTCTCCTGGCCAATATAGGTCTTAAACACATCCGGCACGTTCCTATCTTGCCTCGGCATTCATCTTAGGCTCTCAAACTCCTTCGGTCTTTTTCGATTCAAGTAAATGGAGTGGCAATACGTAAATGTGCCGATCAATAATCCGAAAAGCAAATGTAATATCTTGTAAATTACTACAATTTCACAGTGAGAGAAAGTGCTTAAGTAAACACTTGTAGATCGGACAGTTTGACCATAATAAAGTGTAAATAAATACTAAAAATTCTGCCCTTTTAAGCTCTCCAATGATTACCTTCAACCCCTCCTTGACTTTACAGTTTATATGGCATTGGCTTCCGTTGGCCTCCCCTCAGTTTGCGCCTATGTGAGTGTTCCTAGTAGGGATGCCACCTGGTCGCACTGTTTCTCTGGAAGATCCTGCGACCAGCATTGATATCCTGGCACACCTCAGATTCGCTTTTCCCGGCTAATCCTGCTACTGCTATCCGGTAGACTTGCCTAGAGGAAACTCTCCCTGGCTCCATGCCTCTCATCGCCCAGCATCACCCGCTGAGATGGCGGCTCTCCGTACTGATCCTGATAGTAGTTCTCTCGCATCATCGTGTTGAGACTGGAGCAGCGGAAGTAGAGGATCTCCTGGAAGGGCTTGCGAAAGTCCCGATTGAGGGTGGCATAGATGATGGGATTAAGCAGGGAGTTGGCGTAGCCCAGCCAGAGGAAGAGGGAGGAGAGCGAGGCCGGGACATGCATCGTCTCGAAGGGACGAATGAGGGCGAGAATGAAGAAGGGCAGCCAGCAGACGGTGAAGGCGGACATGATGATGCCCAGCGTGGTGGAGGCCTTCTTCTCTTTGGCCAACTGGAAGCGCAGCTTCTTGTGGTGCGGCGATCCCAGGAGTCCAGTGGAACCGCTTACCCCGCCGCCGCTGCCATGGTGACCACCACTTACGCCACCGCCGCCCAGAGCTCCACCGCCGCCGCTGCTCAAGCCGCCGCAGGTGGAGTACGTCAGCGAGGTGTTGCCCACGCTGCTGTGCCGCTGGCCATTGCCGCCCAGTTCCGTGTGGCCCAAGGGCGGAGCCTGCGGGGCCGTGGGTGAGCCGGTGCCGTTGAGGGCCTGCTGTAGGTGCGTCTGGGCACGCTTCTCCTCCAGCACAATCCGTCGCGCCGCTCTGAAGATCTGGTAGTAGACGAAGAGCATTACCGACAGCGGTATGTAGAAGGAGCCCAGCGTGGCGTAGATCTGATATGCGAAATTCTGGCACACCGTGCAAATGGGCTGGCCATCCTCGTCCTCGTGCTCGTTGCCCAGGATCAGGAGCGGCGGCAGTGAGATGCAGGCGGCGGCCAGCCAAACGACGCCCACGCACAGCATCATTCGGCGCGGTGTTCGCTTGACTCCATACTCCAGAGGCTTGGTTATGGCCAGATAGCGATCCACCGATATGGCGCACAGATTCAGGATCGATGCGGTGCAGCAGAGCACATCGAAGGACACCCAGATGTCGCACAGCAGCGGCCCGAAGTTCCATTTCTCCAGCACCTCGTACAGCAGGGCCATGGGCATGACCAATAGGGCCACACACAAATCCGAGAGCGCCAGGGAAACGAGCAGGTAGTTGCAGGGTCTCCTCAGCTTGCGGACCATGCAGACGGCTATGCAGACGAGGACATTGCCGACCACGGTGCCCAGGATGACGATCAGCAGGACGATGCTCACAAAGATGGACTGCAGGGGAGGCAGCACAAACTCACCAGCGGCGAATTCCTCCAGGAGCAGGGGAGTGTCTGAGAGGGGCACCAGCGTCGTGTTGCTGTCACCCAAATTAGTGCTGGTGATTCCTTGATACGAGACTATGGCAATGGGACTGCTGTTCATGGGCGACAGAGATCCCAGTCCCGAACCAGAACCAGAGGCCGAGGCTATGGCTCCTAGGAAGGCGGTGCTACTGTTAAAGTCCTGCGACTGCGATGGCGACGACGGCTCCGTCTCGCTTTCCAGGAGCGGAGCAGCCACTGTGGCCTTGGCCGCTCCATAGGCTATCCAGCTGCTCAGGAAGAGGACGAACAGAGTCAGCGTGGCGGTGGAGATCAGTTTCTGGTGGATCACTTGGTGAGTGTGACTCGGGTGGTGATGTTGGTGCTGGTGCTGGTGTTGGTGGCTCTGGTGGCGTTGCCAGTCCAGGCCAGGCGAAGCCATCAAGCAGGTCTTTCAATAGCTAAAGCGGGCCGACGAGGCGTATGAGCAACCCCAGCCCATTGCGGTCATGGCGACCCTCAGCATCATTGCGTATACGCCACCGTGTCGGTGCCGCGAATTACTGCGCCGAACTCATCATTAATCATAATTTCAATAAAAATAAGTCGTCTTATTAGTTTCGCCTGCGGTTGGCTGCCCCGTAGCCGTCGTCGTCGTCGTCGTCGCCTGACTACTAATATATGTGGGGGCGTATGCTTAATAAAAATGCTGCTTGCGGCCGCCAGTTGATGTGGTCATTGACTTTTATGCCTTGTACTTGGGTATCTCTTTCAATAAATCTCTGTGGGCTGCTGGATTGTATTTACTGCTGTTGTGATTGTCGCCTGGAGAGAGAGAGAGAGAAAAATGCGAAAAATTCATTACTCAGCTGTATTTATAAAGTGCAAATGGCAGTGCCTTAAAGTCTGAATTTAAATTCTCATAAAAGCTGTGCCCTGCGGCCACAACATCTTCTTCCTTTCAACATTTCTGCACACAAAGACCTTACCACACGCACATGTCGCCCTAATGATGGTCACAGTTGTTACATTTTCCAAGGAAAATTTTTAAACAATGAAACAATGCGGCAAAAAAAGAAGGAAAATAACAGAGCGAATAAAAACGGAGAAAGGGAGCGAGTGAGCGAGTGAGAGAAGCAACCGCGAAGCGAACGTTTTCATGACCCGACGGCCATAGGCAGCAAAGAATTTTCCCCATTTTCCCACAGCCACCACCGCAGACGTGAATCATCTGTGGAAAAGACGCGGGCGGGAGTGACCGCAGACCTTTTGTATTAATTTTCATACTTCTTTTGATTATTGAATTGTTCGCTCTTCGAAATGCGAAACAAATAAACAAAAGGCAGCTAAAAGGCGATGGCGCCTCCGCCATTGTTGCGGCCATTCTCGTTGCCAGCTTCCGTTTCGCATTTTTATTTATTTCGCCTTTGCCCTGGCTTCTTCTTTTGGTCTTCCCACTTTTGTGGTTATTTCTAGAAGAGGAATTCGAGGGAACCGCGGCCTGAAACACAATTTATACATCCCTCCCTAATTGAATTCCATTGCCATTGCCATTGCGTTCGACGAACTTGGCTTTAAAAAAAGCTTTGGCGATCCCCCCCTAATGTGTGTGTACGATTTATCGAATGCGGCCAAGTGGCAATTGAGTCAGGAAATTTGAGGCGGTGAGAGGCGTCTAGACGGCCAGACGATGCCACACCTGTGCGGCAGGTGTGAAGCCATCGCGACACTCAAAAATCGAATGAAATTCGAAACAAAAGCAACATTAAGCAGCAGCCTCCCCCAGCATCATTAAAAAACTATTCTTTAAGGCGATGAACTCTGGCCGAAAAAGGTGAGAACACAAATGAGGGAATAATTATGGTTTCCTGTTTAGACTTGGCAAAAAAATGAAAAGAAACAAACTCAAATATGATTATGGGAAATATTCTTAGGAATTTAAGAAGAAAGTGAATTATAATTTATGGATAAACATTGCTTTAAAGTTGTAGCTGCTTTACAATTCACAGAATTATATTTAAACTCATAGCGTAAGCATGGAAAGTAGGGAATTTAAAAGTAATATACGAAGCATATTTGGCTGAATAGCTTAAGTACACACCTCTATTTAATCTTTACATACAGACTACTTTAATTAAACTTCCTCCTACTGGGAGTATGCCGATAACCAGTCGAGAGAATTCTATAGGACAAAGTTTGCAAACATAACATAAATTCCAAACAATGTGACATGAACACGAAAATGTGGAAAACCAATTGACTGAGTACCATAATAAATAGCCATGTCAAAACATTATTCCGTTGGGTGTTTTCAATTTTGGAAAATTCATTCGTGGTGGAAAATTGGCTGGCAATTCGAAATTCGAGTGCGCACGAGTTCATCTCTGGCCTGGTGATTGCGATTGTGACTGTTTGTGCGAATGCACTCGAATTTCTGTTATTTATTTTTGGCAGGCGGCTGGCTCTGCCCGAGCGACTTTCGGTGTTAATTATGCTAATCAATGGGGGACAAGATGGCCCCAATTATTTGGTCAGCAAACAGAGAATCGTAAGCCGCTTTAAGCTTCGGGGCAAAAGTCCGCAGTACGGACAACAGGCTACGACGACTCCTGTCCGGATGAATTCTCCTGGCAACAGGACATAAATAATGTAATTTAATTATGAATCGTTCGGGGCGCGATGGGCCCGATTTGGCAGCTAAGGCTTACGGAGAGGAAGCCCCTCTTATTTGTAATATTGCCAAAGCCGACAGGGGCGTAAATATTCATAGGTTTTAATATTTATGTCCTTCGTCCTGCATGAGCAACTTTCCCTTACTCTGGGCCAGCTTTTTCCTGATTGCCTTCCGCCCGCCCCCTGGCCCTAATATTTGACATTCCCGCCACGAGAGCGCACAACTTTTCAAATATTTGGCAGTTTCTCTGGCTTCTGCGGCAGCGTCTTGAGGTTTGCCGCAGTCTCACGACTTTGCTGACAGGGCTTGTTGGGGCTTTGAATCCGACATTGTTGGATGCCGGGGATTGGCATGAGGCATCCTGCCTTGTGCTAAACAAGAGTAATTTTAGTTGGCCAACTGCTCTCACCAGTTTGCTGGAAATAGAAAATAGTTTACTGCGGAGATTTCAATTTAGATTTATGCCACCCCTTCTGCCTTATTAACTGCGATGCTGGATATTCCCTGGCTGGCTGGCTGGCTGGCTGGCCGGCACTTCAGTTAACACAAAATATATTTTATGGCTGCAAATCCTTAAGTTTTTCGCGGCATAAACGCAGTCAGGGAAAAAGATAAAAGCAAAAAGTTGGCGTTGAGCGCATAAAATGCTTTTTAAAACCAGTCAGCGTAAACTTAATTTTTGCAGATATCGCGAGCAATTGTTTCAAGCAGCCAGCTCACTCGAGTTTACCCCACAGCAGCCACTCTTTTTCGAGAAGAATGCAATGCTGTTGATGGTTGCAGTTTATGGTCTGATGCCCCCGCCCCATACCGCTCTTACCGCTCTGTGCAGAGTCTCTTTTTATATGGCTTTGGCTTGGCGCCGGCACTCTGGCGCATTAAGCTCTTTTCGCTCGTTTTTTTACCAGAACGGACAGACAGCATTTTTAAAGCTGGCAAGATTTGCGGCAGAGCGGCAGAAGTCACGAAACAAGTGACTCCACGTGAAATTGAGAAAGTCAGAAATGGCGGAGCTGCATAAATAAGAAAAACTCGGAGCAGGAAGATTTAAATCTGAAGAGCACTCGAAGCGAATGATTTTAAATATGTATAATAAGATATGTAATACTTTAGCTTTCTCCCTCAAGAAAATATAAAAATTCTCTCTACGTTTCAGGTTTTCTGTTTATACCAAACTCAAGCCATGTTTGGCTTTTATATATGACAAGCTGGTCGTGTTGCTTATTTAAGGGACAACTGTGGAGATTAAAATCTGTGCGACCCATGAGGCGTATACGTAATGTGCTGCTCACACGGCGTATGTGTAATTTCATATGCTCGCCAGCGCATTTCAATTACAAAGTCATAAAATTTGATTTCTCATCCAGGCTCCGCATTCAATTTATGCTTCGCATCCAGCTTATTTATGACGGACCCATACTCATCCCTCGTCTGCGTTATCCTTGGAGCATTTTGCCATTTGCCAAGTGCCCGATGTAATTTCAACCTGACACATCACACGAGGGACTCGCACACGTCTCGAGAGCACACGAAATTGCTGTAAATGGATGCGAGTTAAAAAGCCAGCAATTTTAAATTGCCGCTGTCGACATTGGCGCCCCTTTTTTTCGGGGGGCTCAACCATCTGAAGAGGAACGCGGTGGGAGGTAAATCCCAGCACTGAGGGGTTGCTGCTTCTTGCTCACTTGATGTTTATGTGTCAAAGCTGCTGTCGGTTTACATTGCCATACAGTTCTTCTTGTTTTTTTTTTCTTGTTTTTTCTCGCTCAGCGTTGGCATGGTTGTAAATAATGAATGCGTTGATTTCGAATCATATATTTATGCCAGCGAGAGCTTACACCGAACAACAAAATGTGGTAAGCAATAAGAGTGAATGAAACACAGAGAAACACAGCAGGAAAGCAAGTTTCATCATACAAGAACATATTCTATAATTTATTTCAATATGTTATTATATTATCATTTTGTTTTATTTACTCTTAACCTATTTTCTAAAGAATTGAGTCTTCAGTGTTGATAATTTCACCCTACACAACGGCTTAACAAGTTCCCAATAAAATGTTTTCCTGTGTAAAGGTCGGAATCACTTGCGGCTGTGAATTCCTAGAACTGTCTGATTTATTCCCATTTGAGAGGGAAAAGGCGTCAGTGTCAGACGGGGCAATCCTTTCCAAAAATGTAATATCAAATATCGTTTATGGCACCCCACTTTGCTTCCGCATTTTCCCCGAAGTCAAGGTCACAGACAGCAGGCAGCAGAATATCATAAAAGTGAGCATCAGCTCATTGTTTGCCATTAATTTTGTTTGGGAGTGTTGGAACACAACAGTTCGTGTAAAATGCCTGGCATATGTAGGCATTTTCGGGATGTGTGTGTAAGTATGTTTTTGTTTATTTGTGTGCATAATAAAATTTGTGCACAAAACATGTGAAAACATTTGCTTATCTTCAGGAATTCCCATACCATTCTGGCTCCTGTTCTTGTATTTATTTTTTGTCGGGGGTTGACATTTTCACTGGTGTTTCATTTTTGATAATGTTTTTTGCATTTAAAGTTCACGTGGGCGTATGAGTGATATGATTTGCATATATGGGAGCGGCATCAGGCACTCACACAAGTCCGATTTATTTTCGGCTGTGCGTGTGTGATGTAATAAAGCATTGAATTTTACATAAATTGCGGGCACAGCCCTTCTCGGTGCCTCTCTTCCTTCCGCTTCCTGTGGCAAAACACACGGAATACGCCTTGTCCTGGCCATTTGCAAAAGGCATTTGCATATTTCGCTTCGTTGTTGCGCCTTATAGTCTTTTGTTATTTTCATTTGATTATTTATGGTGTTCCCACCGTATGAGGGCAAAACATCGATGATTTCCAGCCAAAAAGGAATTTATGTTCCTTACATAAATGCCCGTTTTGTCAAGTCAAACATTTGTTGTTGCCCATTTTATAGCTCATTCTGTTGTTGTCGTCGGTTGTTTCTTTGCTTTTTTTGCGCACAATTTATTGGTTTTAAAATTATTTCTCTGGCGCGCTGTGACATCATCATAAAAAAAAAATACCATTTCGCATTTATTCACGGAAATATTTTGCAGTTAAAGTGTCCGCTTTGTCCTTGTGCATTGTCCTGCTGCTTTGCTTTTTCTGGTGTGTGGGGCACAGTGGGCGTTTCATCTCTGATTTCACAGCTGCTAATTGTTGGCATATTCCCAACTTGTGGGCTTTGTGGGAAACTCGACCTACTAGTCCTGGGCTTTTCAATCAGTGTAACACAACGACTCACCAGAAGGCCAATTGCAATTGATTTGACAGAGACAGAGAGCAATAGAAAAGGAGAAGCCATTTAATCTCTAGTTCCGATTCAAAGGACATCTGATGGCGATGCCGAAGCTTTAATCTAATGCAATCTAATCCTGTCGGGGATAGTATGCAGCTGCAGCAGCAGCTGCATCACAACAAAGTGCATAGCTGGCCCCAGCAATTTTCCACTCAATATACTTGTACTGACTTTTATGAGAATGCCTTGGCCATCGTGGAATTCCTTGGCCATGATCCTGCGCTCAGCGTCCTGCGAGTGAGTCATAAAATCTTGTTATATGGCTGCCGGAATACTTTGTCTCTTAGCTGCCACTAATTGAATTGTTTTCCAAGGGCCGAGAGTGCACTACAGAATGCATTCGCTGCCTTGCAGTAATATCCCAAATTGAATTCCACGAAATGTTTACTATTCCCAAAGCATAAGTCATAAAGCGAAATGTTTATGATCTGTAGAAATCAAAAAGCTAGGGAATTTTTCAAGGGACATTTATGGGTTTTAACATTTTATTATTTTCAATGAAAATTTGTTTAGTAAGAAGATATTTTTTAGTATAAGCTTTTGGCCTGAGATTTCTTATCTAGATTTGCAATTTTGTGTCGGTTATTGAATTTGTGCTAATCTTCCTGCTCTTTTATTAACGTTAATACTTGCACCTGGCTGAGGGACTTACCTAGCTCCAGATTTCCTCTTTTGTGACTCCCTTGCTACCACTTTCCTTGGCTTAAACCTCTTGAGACGTATTCAACGCGATGCTGCAATGAATGAGATAAGTGATGAGGTGTGTGCAAGTAATTAAAGGACCCTAACGGATAATGGGAGTTAATCTTGTACTAGAGTAGGTGTTGGTGTTGGTCTTACTGCTGTGGTGTGTTTACTTTTGTGTAGGTGCACGTCAGGTGCTCCATCAAAGCATGACGTTAGACTGAATTTCGCTATAGAATTTAACCACCAAGGCCCCACCATCACGCGAGATTACGTTTTGTATGTAAATATAATAAAGCGCTGTCTGCTGCCTTGCGTATTTGCACAGAGAAAAAAACCTTCTCTTCGTAGAAGCCAGAAATAAATATAATTAATTTTGCTTATGTCTCCATATCGATTTAAGACAGAAATCCTGTTCAATATTCCTCGCTCGATCTTCTCGCAGTGCCCCCTGTGTGTCTGCTTGAGACGGCATCAATCATACGCCATGTTGTGCTGCGCTGAACTGTGGCTAAACAGGCGGAAACGCTAAAACGCTCACTCGCACAAATACAAACAAGGCGCCTACACACACGCATGTACCCACACGCTGCCACCAAGCTTGCGAAATTGAAAATTTATCGTCCGAAACACTGACAGAAACTCACTGGCTCACCCGCTCGCACCCAGCCACACACACACACTGGCATACGCAACCACAACATGAACAGCGCTGCTAACAAGAAATTGTCAGCAGCAAATTTAGCAACAGCAACAGCAACATCGCAGCATTGCAGCAAACATCGCAACAGCAACATCAGCAACCTGCCACGCCATGAACCTTCAACTAAGTTGAGCTGTTGCATGCGCTTCATCAACGTCATGCTTAGCCGCATTTGAGACATTGTAGGCATTGCATTCGAACAGAGTGCACCGGAGTGTGGCAAAAATCGTTGGGAAAAAGGGTGATATATAGACGATATATGGTGGGGGGGTTGTGTGGGTGCCACATAAAAATTCCAGACATGCAACTGGGAGATGAGTTTGTATGTGCAGGAAGGCAGCTCGTATCGCTCCATTCGCTGTGACTTTGTTTGCTCTATTCTGCATTTAGATGAGAGCACACACACACACACAGTGCGTAAAATGTGACAAAATAAAAGCAAAAGTTGCCACTTGAGGATATTTGGCTGAATCCAAATGAATAGCAGTCGAAACTTCTCAATTACTGTTTGCATTTCCGTTGTTTATTTGCCAAACATTTTAGCTTTTTGACTGTCGAGCCATTGGGTTTAATTTTGAAGAAAATGCTTAAGACTCTTTATGAAAACTTGTATACATAAATACAAATTAAATTAAAAAATAAATATTTGTTTCTCTGCTGCATTGGGTTAGTTAGCTCACCCAAAGGGTACATTTATCTTGCCCAAACAAGCACGATTTCAGCATGACATTTATGAGATCTGACCATTCAGCAAAGTAAACTAAGCTCGCATTCTGGGAATCCTGTCGCATTGTGCATTCCAAACTAGTTTAGATGGCTAATTTATGAATGCCACTGCATTTCAAATCCAATTATGGTTTTGCCAGCAGCAGAGGTAACAAGAAAATATAAATTACATGTCTGTAATAAAAGAAATTCCAAGAACTTAGTCGCCCGCAAAAATGGAACTAACAATGCATTTGCATGGGGCGTTAAGTCGGAAGAGAAAAAATGCAGCCAGCTAGAAAAAAACAGGGGAAACCTGGGAAAAACCTGGGGAAAAATGGAAAAGGAGAGCAATATATGTGTGTGTGTGTTTTTCTGACACTGGCTAAAGATAATCAACTTCAGTCATCAGGCGAAATGCGGCGTGGCGGCAACAGCTCGACAGTTTTTAATTGAGTTTACGCTCCGTGTGCCGCGTTATGAGTGTGAGTTGCATTCATGTGAATGCACAGGAAGAAATTATGTGAATTTTGTGAAATGTTTACTTGAAGGAAAAAGAAAATTTTATATAATTATGTTTAGGGAAGGATTTTAATAACAAATATAAAGTATAAATAGTCCAAACCTCTTTTAAACAATATATTTTTTTACATTTCTATTAGACCAACCAGGATATAATTAATTCTCAGTTAGGGTTGGGCTTCTCTTAGTTACAAAAAAAAATAATATTATTATTTTGTAGTTTAGTTTAAAAATTATATAATATATTCACAAAAATCTAGTTATATTTAACAATTTACATAATTAGTGAATGATCTTAGTTGTATATTTTAAGAGCTTTCTTTTTATATAAATAAAATATAACTTAAATAATTTTTTCTATATGAATCCCATTATTTTTCAGTGTACTTGTGAAAGAGAGAATTATTTGCACTCAGCTGGAATTGACTCGCTTTGCGGTTCTTGCACTTGCACTGGCACTCGCCTCCCAAGCACTCGCATATACGCTTTTCGCCACGCTCGAGCTTCTCAACTGCTGTTGCGGCTGCTGCCAAGATTTTTAATTAAGTTAATGAAGTGCATCGGGTGTGGTTTTTCGGTCACATTTAGTGACACAGCCACTGGAGTCGGATTTCCTGTGCTTATGCTTGTCCTTATTAATAAGGACATTAGTGCTGAGCTTGGGCTCTCAGCACATTGTGTTTATTTACCGCCCGGCCACATGGAAAAGCAATAAAGGCTCTTCCTGGCTGCATTACCAGAATAAATGTGCACAGATCTCAACAGAAAATGGGGGCGATGGGCACTGGGTTATGGGTGAAAAATGAAGCTTACTTCCGACTGCCGACTGGTGGCGAAAGTAAACATTAAATATTTATGATGCTGCACAAAAAATGCAATCAAAAACGTGAGAAAAGTTTCTATTGCATATTTATGTGCGCAGCGAGCGGAAAGCGCATCAAAAAGTACAAAAAAAAAACTGCAAAAATGATGTAGAAAAATCTGAGCTGGCTTTGTAATGCTCTTACAGGGAATCAAAACCAGCTGATTAAATTCCCTGTGCCAGGAAGAGATTAAGCTGAGAGTGCAGGCTGAATATGTTGCTCGGGAAATGTGTACAAAAATTAATATTAAAGTCTGAATAAATATTTTGGGTAATCCCAAATTCGTTTTATTTACGTTATCCTCTCAATTCAAGTAATTATTTTATTCACTATATATGTCAAAGTGAATGCATTTTGCACGATGCTTTCCCAAGGACATTTACCATTTATTTCCCTCCCTTCAGCTAAGTGAAAATCCCTTGCAAACTGCTTTTTAATATTTTTTTTCGCACCATGAAAAGCTAGTGCAATCAATTGAATGCCAGAACATAATTACCAACGCCATAATAAAGCTTAGAGTCTCCATTTCAAATGCAGGGCACAATAGAGCCCAGCTCGGTATGAAATGTAATGAATATAAAAGTGTTGCCGGGCACTGAGAGGGTCTGGGGGATGGAGGCGGTCTTGAGAGAACGCTGCACCAAAATGGTTTTCAATTTAGTTAATTTATGGTGCGCTTTGTTGGCACTGAAATCGCACTGGCACACAATGGGCATATTTATAGCCGTTTTATTTTCCCATTTCAATGCAATTACCCCAGCCCACTGCCACACAGACCAAAATATATGCTTATAAATGCTATATTTTTGAATGTATACAATTTCTATATACACAGTATCGAAGTGCACAGCCCACAAGGGGCGAGAATGAAACGGCAGAAAAATTGCTAAGCTCGTATTCGATTTCGTAGCCTCCTCCCTGAAAAATACTGGATTTGCGCCGCAGTCCATTGTGCCGGCCGGGGCCCCAGCTGTCCGAAAAAGCGAGAAAGCGGCACTTATCCAATTTGGAGGAGCCACAATGTCCAAGGAGAGCACATAGCCCGTAAATTCCGGCGCCAGAGTTGGAGCCATTAGAACACATGTCCCCGGCTGCTGGCTGCCCTCGGCCTCCACTCTCCATTCTTCGAGCCTGTTAAGTGCAAAGTTTTAACGCTGGTTAGCAGCTGCTAATTAGCATAAAGTTGGCTCAACTCTCGCGCCATTCACTCCCGCACACATTCACTGGGAGAAAAAATGCTGTCCGACCTTGATAATCTAAGCATAGTGGGAAAAATCCAGGAAAAACTGGATATATTTTATTTTGATGATGTTTTTATAGATCTACTTGATCAATTACGTCAATACGTAAGAAATCTGACAAAAACATTAATTGAAAAATATTTCAGCACAGAATTCATGAGCCAAACAAATGATTAAAAGTCAATAAGATAAACTCAAGAGCATAGCATTAGGAAATATTTTAGTAACTATATAATAGCTTGAATTTATTCTGTAATTTGATTAATTTAATTAAAGCAATTATATAAATATTAGTTACTCATTTTAAATAAGCTTCATAGCTAGAAATAAAGACTGACAATCTTTCCTGCATTCACTCTTTGCTAGCAAAGTTTAATTACAAAAAAAAAAATGAGGCTCAAAACTTTCATAATTAAATGCCAATTAAAAAGAATGTCCTAAGAAGAAATGCATCACAGAGCCTGAAATATTATTCAGTGTAAGAGCACAAAATAGCAGGGGGCAAGGGGAGCGAGACGAAGTGGATAAGAGCGGGTCCATTCATTCCGCTTTTTGACAGCGTCACTTGCCTTAGTCTGTCGTGACGCTGCAGCATCTCACTCGCATCATCCAGCTCATCCTGTCCGCCCTGCACATCCTCCGGCTCCTTTTCGTTTTCGTCCTTTTAGTCCGGGGCCATTCCTCATTTTCCCCGGGTGGCGCCGGCTTTCGCTGTCGTCTTTTGTTTAGCTTGAAGCACGTCGCGCTCATCTCTTTGATAAATATTAGTTTAATTCTTTTTGCAGGCAGCCGACGCCGCCGCCGCCAAGCAGCTGGAACTGTGCCTGGAACTGGAGCTCCAAGGATTCTAGGCTGCCGCCGTTTCAGACTCTTTAGTGGCTCGTTTCCTTATTTAATACAATTATTTGGTTCCCTTTCCCACATCCACTTTATTGCCTTGGCGCAGTTTGTGTCCTTTGTTTGGCATTTCATTTCGTTCGTCTGGCTAAGTGAAAAATGTAAATATTTGCCTTTGATTGAAATACGAGAATCGAAAACTGCAGATGAACGGAAACGAAATAGTAACTCGATCGGCTTTGAGTGGCGGCAATCGTCCGAAGAATATACGAATTCCAGCAGCTTAATTGATGGAAAATCACAATGGTAGTGTAACGAATAAGTGTTTTATTGAGTGAAGAAAGCAATAGGGAAATCAAGGAATTAAATTGAAGCTATCAACTTGAAGGAAAGTAAAAATATGATAGGATATTTGTACTACAGATTAAAGTGTACATTTCCTGCTTCATCACAATAAAAATAATATTTTGGGTTTCACACTCCTTAAGTTTATATTTTTTCTGCCTGCTATGTCAATTTTAAGGTTTCTGGTTTGGCTTTTTCCTGCCAGCCAACCTCCCAGGAGAAGGAAAGCCTTAAAAGTAAAGGGTGCCAACTTAATTTGATGCCCGGCTGGCAGAAATCCGACCAAATCCGTTGACTCTATTAGATGGCCTGCAATTTGGACCATTCACGAAAATACTTTCCATTCAACGGCCTCGCAATCAATGGCAGCTGCTGATTTCCTTTCGTGTTTGGCTGTGGATTTTGGCCAAAAGTTGGCAACTGGCAAGTGGCGCACAACCTTGATGCAATTCGGTTTCCATTCCCAACCGTTTTCATTGAGGGGAAAATGCTGAGTCGGTCGATTCATTCATGAGATACAACCCATACAAGCCCGAAATTCACGTTTCATGTCCCTCTTTGACCGACTGTCAGTCGTTTGCCAGATTTCCGAAGGCCGGGAGACACGTTTCTGGCATAGAATATCAGCAGAGCTCCCCAGTTTGCCCCACCACACTTTTGCTTTGAGCGAAATTATGATTTGATGACAGAGCAATGTGACGTTTAAATTGAATTTTCGATTTTTAGCATGTTTATTTCACATCTGCCTTTTGCCTTCTGCCTTCTGCTTTCGTTCTTTCTGATTTTGTCCAAACTTCTCTGCAAAAGATGCTCCTAAATTTAGCCTCAAACGCAAGCAAACAAAACCGAAAGACGAGAAATTTTCGCTGACAGTGATGTATGTATACATACATATATATACACTCCGATTGGCGGGGAAAGCGAGCGCATTTTCCTGGTAGGGTGGGGACAGGCGACAGGTGTGAATGTCTCGCTGCTGGGTCGAGCAATTTGTCGGAAAAGTTCAGCGCTTGTCAGCGGCCAGCAAAGTTTTCCCACTTGTCACGCTGACCCTTCTTCTGCGTGGAAAAAAAAAGACTGCGAAAACATTTGCAATTACTGGACAGTTCGCCCAGCTGACCGCCTTTAATTACACCTAAATGAAAACAGATTTTAAATTAAATGCCAATGGAAAATTAATTAAAATAAATGAATTTCAAACTATCTAAGGTTCGAGCTCCATTTCAAAATTTATATAAACTTTTATTTAGAACAATTCAGTTTCTAAGAATTCCCTGGGACAAAAATAAAACGACATTTATTACACCGAAATTACCTAGCAATCTTTGCGAATAAAATTGGCTTTTCCAATTAAAAAGTGACTGAAAACAATACCATTTTTTTCCTGGCGAAAAGGCAACAAAAAAAATAAAAGCCAGATTAAAATCAACCAGTAAACTTCTAACAGCGAGCCAATTAAATTTCATATTTTTTGAGTAGCATAAAATATTGTCAATTTTCTGAATTCGAGGAAAAACCATGACTGCAGTTGACGGGTAATGGGTTTTTCCTGCTGCCTGGCGTAATTGTGGGGGTCAAAGAGCAACATTGACTCGCCGGCGGCAGTTTACCATAAAAATGCAAACACGAGCCGCAGAGGCAACAGATGCCACCCCAAGGAGTCCTTCCAAAAAACAGGCGCAAACAGACACTTGTTGCTGGGTCAAAGGATGCGACGGCCGGAGGACGAGAAGGATGTGGAAAAGAAAGGACCAAGTCAACTGCTGCCTGTTGCAACGGCTTCGCGCGTCCGGAGACCGGAGGCCTGAGTCCGGGGATAACCCAATGAGGAGCTGAATGGAATTCGCTCAGAGCCCAAGGCAAATAGTCCGCAGATGAGAGAAGGAAGAAATTCACAATTTAAATGTTTCGAAATTGACTTCGAAGGCCGGCAGAAGCTGCAATCCCATCTGTGGCTAAAGTCTGAGGAAAATTGCACACACACAATATTTAAAGGAAAACCAATTCAAGAGCGAAACCAATGCTGGGAAATTACAATGCTTTTGCAATAAACACACTTTGATTGAGTTAATTTCCCCCCCAAAATTGTTATTCTCTCGGCTAAGTGGGAACTTTCGAGTTTCTTCAGCTGTCCCGGTGCCTCAAGAAGTTGAAACTTTTCTGGAAATGCGACTTCGATGAAGTTGGAATTCCACAACTTACAGAGAAAAAGAAAGTAATTTGCAATAAAAATATTGCCTGAACTGGAGAATGAGTTTTGTAATATTCAAATTATATATTTAAAATTTTCTGACACAAAACTTTTTGGTGAAAATTGTGGCACTAATGCAGTTGCAAAATTAAACTAGTAAATTCTCAAAAAAATACACAGGAAAACAAATATTTAAGGAGTTCCGTTTTTTTTTTTTTAACATTTCTAATGTTTGTTTATATCCGATATTTTTTTACCTTAAAACTTATTTAGTATGCATCAAAGAACACACTTTTTTCAAAGTGATTCGAACCTCTTAATGGTATAAAAATAGCTTTTTTACTACTTTATGCAAACTTGTCACCAAACTGAACTCTTTGCACGCTTCGCCCATCGCTTTGGCTGCTGCTGCTGCTGCAAGCAAAGACAACAAGTGGCTTCTGGCTGGCAGGGGAATTTAATTAAAAAGTTTTTATGCGTTCCACGAGAGCCACCAGCGCCGCAACAGAAGTGCGGGCTTGTCAACGGTGGCAGGGCAACAAAGGTTTATCCCTTAGTAGACCTTTTCTGCCTATTTTCTGAGCGGTTTTCCCTCACCCCAAAAATTCCCCGTGCTTGTTGTTTGTTGCTGAACGCCGCATAGTTGCAGCTGAAAGAAAAAAAACAACTTTGTTGCTTTTTTAGTGCCATGTAAATTTGCGAATTCATATTTATGCGAGGCTCGAGCGGAAATAGTTTACCCAAAGAAGCTGAAATGATGCAGCAATTTGCGTAAAGTTATGCGCCGTCACTTTCAGACGAAAAAACGTGGAGATAAGGACGCCGAGTTGCAGCACATTTCGCTGACATAAAATTCAGCGAATGCCTCATCAAATTTTAAGCAACCAGCGGAAGTGGCATTGCGTATACGCAACGTTGGCAACTGCGTCGCTCCTTGGCGCTTGCCTTGAATCAGATTAGATTTTTATATTTTCATTAAGGTGTCTAGTTCTTTGGCACTTAATGTGGAACACTTAATTAAAAGTATCTGGGTAGAAGACATTTTGAAAATTGTTCAATCAACTTTAGCGAAAGTCTGTGCTAAAATTTCTCAAAGTTTTAGTGTTTTGCAGCTGATTGTTCGAATGATTTCCATTAAATTACATTATAATTTAAGTTAATTTCAGATATTTATGTACTATGCATATAAATATATATTAATTTTTTTAATAACATAAATTCCAAAGCCTTCTACCTTGTTCACAAATATTTACATAATTTTCCTAACGAAACAAACATTTGCCATATACAAAATTATATAAACCAAATTCAATTACACATGTTTGTGTTCAATTACCCGCTTACAAATTAATTAGTAAATATATAATTTATATGGGTAACCTTTATGAATAACATTGAATTGAAAGCATTAATTTTTTTGTAGCAATCTAGCAAATAAAAATAAAATAAACACATTTGGAAAACAGGTGATTAGCACGTATTTAAGTTTAACAATTATTTTGGACAAAGACTTAACTTTACAAATTCCATGAAATTATTTATAATTTGGGGTTTATTACACTTTAATTGATTTCTTTCAATCTTCAGTGGATGTAAAGAAAGCGTTAAGCTGAAAAAGAGTAAAACCTTACACATAATAAAGCCGAGTAATAATTTTAAGTGAACTGAAACACTCGGCATCTTTATCGGTGACTGAAAACGGGTTTTTAACAATAGCTGAGCAAATAATCATAAGAATCTAGTATCCTGCAACGTCAGAAGCACTTGCCAGTAACATAAGGGTCAATTAGCCGAGTTCACTTTGTTTCAAGCCAAGTGCTCGGCTTCCTCGGGGATCTGGCCGGAAAAGCGAATTCATCAAAGCCAGCTTACATAGCAGAAAGTGCATTTGCCGTTGAGATTTTTTTTCCGCTAATTTTCGCAGAAGGAGAAGAAAAGCCTGCAATTTCCTTTGGCTCCTTGGCTAATTCGCTCGACTGACCAAAGCGGAAGTGGCCGCTAATTGAAGTGCTCGTTCGTTTGCCTTGTAAGCCGTAACCTTGAATGCTGTATCGAAAAGAGTCACTCGTTTTTGAAGAGCAAAGTGTCTGCAACAATTCAGGGTTTTGCCATCGTTTCAAGTCCAATCGCATTACCACAAATTATGTCACGTATTAGGACAGTGCGAGAAACTTTTCAAGAGTTTGAGAGGAACTTTTATCGCATAATTGAACTATGCGTCGGTTAAGTTTCGGTTTCGGTTTCGTGGCCAAAGTTTTTAATGTCAACATAAACACTGTGTGCACCAGACAGCGAGAAAAGCGCTTTTCCATGGATGCCGGATTAGGGCGATGGCGATGGAGACATATACTGGAACGTATCCATGCATGCGCCGGCGAATCGCCAATCAACATCATCGTCAACGACGACAGCGACCATAACCGCAGCCATCACAAATGCCATTAGAGAGGCGCAGACCAGACGAGTGGGTTTTGGTTAGGTCCCTTGGCAAGGACACTCCACATGCCACTGTCCCGCGACCACCCATCACCCCGTCATCCCATCATCCCATCAACCCATCACCCCATCAGGCAGCAGCAACAACAATGTCCTAGTGGCATTAGTAACTACTATCCAACCCCATTCTGGACAAATCCAGAACGGCAGCTCAACTAACGCATCGTAAATTGAGATTTCTATTTATTGTCGACGACCACACAACAGGACACTGAAGAAAATATAAGAAATTATTGTACACTTAAAATATTTATTCAATATTAAACTATTGTTATTTGTGCTTAAATAACTCATAGAATTTATATTATGTTGCCAGCAGGTGTTCTATAAATAAATAAAGAATAACTTTAAGAAATGCATAACTAATATTTTATATAAATAATATTTTGTTCGGTGCCCCAACCGTTGCAAGTAGCACATCAAGTGTATACTATATATCTGTGGGTTCAGTTCGGTTCAGTTGGGTTTGGTTGCGTTTTATTCAGTCCAGTCAAAGTCACTCGACATCCACATCCACTATACCTACATTTTCCATTTCTCCCCCAGGCTGTCACCAAGTTGACGCGGTCTGCCGACTTTATAAAGTCGCTTAAGCATTTTTAATGGACTTTTAAGTTTGCTTTTATTGTTTCATTCACATTGCTTTTATGTTGCTCTGTATGCATTCTCGTGGATACATTTTTCCCTCCTGGGGTTAGCTTAATTCACTTACTGGGTAAATAAAATTAAGATAGTATCAGGGTTATAAAAATTAGAAAGTACAAAAATATTTAATTTAATTTATTTGAAATCCTATCTTATTATCTTTTTATGGGATATTTATTTTGAAGTTAATGTAATGCAAATGTAATGTTAAATTTTTTGGCATAAGTTTCGATGGGAAGTAAATGTCATTTATTTTTCTATTAGTGGATTCCGCGAAGTACTGGTAATGGTGTGTTAAGGCTTATGGAATGGAGTTTAAGCTTGAAATTCAATGGAAAAATTTACGCTCTCCACGAAAACATAGTCAGTGGACATTTACAGTGAACTAATTAACATAAAGCTTCTCTGATTCTGAGTAGCAATTAATTCTGAGGAGTTTCTTTAAAAGGAAAATGTTTAATCAATTTTAAACAATTTCTTCCTAGAACTCAAGTAATTAAGTTGATGCCAACTGAAACAACAATTCAATTTCAATTCAGAACTTGTAATCCTGACTCCAATTACAGTACATTTATTAAATTAAATATCGTATGTTATTCTTAAATTAATATCAAATGATTTTCCTTCCCCTTAAACCCATTTAATTGATATGCCAAACTAGTTGGCATTTATTTGTATTGCAATCAACCGAATTCCTCCACTAATAAGGAGCAAACAAACTTCCCCAATTCCCCCAATTTTCCTTCGGGCAATGTGAGAGCTTAGTAAATACAATTAACCATAGTTGTCGGATTGTTTTGCGGCTGAAATTACCATTTCTATTAATACATATTTGATATACTTATTTCAATCAATGTTCTGTCAACTACTTCTCGGGTTTGCCCCCGAATCCTCACGGCTAAACAAACTGTCAATCATAGGGAAAATCCCCCGAGGGGCCTTGGTCCCCAATTTTCCGGGGGCGCTGGCTTTATTATGGAAATTAAATTGATATTTAAGTGACACATAGCGGGCGGCAGAGTGAGCAAGATAAATTTCGGCTGACGGCAAATTGTTTGCTCATACAGCATTGTTAAGGCGAAATTAAATTTTTATGGGCTTAAACTTGGCTCAGTTGTTGTTGGCCGTCGTTATTGCTGTTGCCATTGTTGGGCAGAATATGCCACGCCATCTAATGAAGCAGCTGCCAGATGTGTGTAAGGCTCTCTGTGTGTTTGTGGTGGTCAGCTTATGGTTTTTTGGCCTGGCCCTGGAATTTTGACCTTTCGGCTTTTGGGGCTCGCCGCCGCCTGTCGGCTGTAAGGTTTAATTAATATGCAAATGGGCAAAGAGCAGGCAAAGGAGTTTGCAGGTCTGGCAGCAATTTAAATTTGCTTCTTGCTTCTTTAATGAACTCCGAGTAACCGAAAGTTATACATTCTAAAATATTTATATTACATCCTGCACCGCAACTTGCCCCCACATACGACCACTCAGAGCAAAAGTGCTGAAACTCTGTTTAGGGGTGGACAAAATCATCGAAATCATGTGATACATAAATACTTATTGATGAAATTATCAAAATAATAACGATTTATTAATCAGCACTCTACCAATATTATTTGTGAGGCGCTATAATTTTAAGATAAATCTTGTCGATGTTTTGTTATATTGTACATCACCAATTCCAGAAAAGCCCTTTTGCTAAAAGCCTACATATTCATAAGGACCTCTTACGTTTCTGCGATGACGACGATAGTCAGCCCGTTATTTGCAATTCGTATGCAGGACATTTCCGGTTTTCGGAATGCATTTCCGCTTCCGGAAGCTTGCCGTAGAGCCGCCCTCTCGAATTGCACTTCAATTTGATATTTGCCAGAGACGCACAAAACAGTCACCAGCTAATGCACTTACTGGCCATTCAACCAATTTGGTTACACGATTTTGATGCAATTTATTGCCCAGCACGCCCCACTGGCCGACCACTTCTGAAATTGATTTGATTTTTATTAGTATTTTATGCGATTTGGCAAAAGTGTCCATGGGGTGGCGGCAGTTCTCTCTGTGAGCCGAAAGAGAATTAAATTAAACACGTTCAGGTCGATGAAAGCCGAAAGCGCACACACTTTGTGTTTGGCCAGGAGACCAGGTGGACCACCAGCAATTTCTCATTGTTTGCCCGCAGCTGGTTTTCCTCGCTTTTCCTTCCTTCTGTGGCCACGCCTTTACACACACACACACACACACACACACACAAAAACATGTATGCCACAAAAACATACACTGAGCGATGAGGTCTTAAAATTTGTAAGTTAACTTATAGAATAATAAAACTGTATATAACAGAGAATATCTTTTGGTAAGCGAGTATCAGACATTTAAATGGTTAAATTTATTTATTAAATTAAAAATAGAATTCAAGGAACATTTCTTCAAGTGCACACGCCACAATAAAGCGTTAAAACACGACTGACTGGCAGTGAAATGCGTGTTTGCCATATCGAATTTCACACTTTCGCGCTCGCCCACTCTCCTCTTAGCTACTACTGTGGCGGAAAAAAGGACAAAGGAAAACAGGGAAAATTCAGCGGGCAACAAAAAGCAGACAATCAATGAAACGCTTTTTTTCTGTTGCATTCGTCACCTGCCAAACGCGGCAACTGCAATTGTAAATCCATCTGCCTCTGCCTTGTATTGGATTTCTGTTTCCATTGCTCTTAATGTGTTTTCTCGCTTTTTGCCCGCCATATTTCACATCAGATACGACTGAAGTTGTCTTTTGTTAATGACTTTACAGAGATATAACTGCCGATAACAGGGTATGTCAGGGTAAGGTCACCTAGTGGGCTATATAAACTTAAATATTCAACTTTACTGCTCAAAAATTCATTGGAATAAGCAAACGTAAAGGCTTTTCGTAAATGTATTCTGCACTTGCCACTCACAAAAATATAACTGACCCCCAATTAAGCGGCGAATGTTAACCGAAATGGGAGCACTAGCTTCCAATTCAAAGCCCCTTAATTGGACATAATCATGGCTCGACCTGACTGGTGTCCTGGACATGTCACATTCACATCCGAGCTTGCATTCGGGGCCACATTCTCATTAGAATGACCACAGCGGGGGAGTGTCCGGGCTGCCATTGCCAGCTTTTTAGCCAGGATATGTGTTGGCTCAGCGGGAGATTGGAGGGAATATGCCATTTACCCCTTTCGGGATATTTGTGTGTGGGAGTTGGGATTTTGAGCACATAATAAATATTTATTAGGCCGCTGGTGGGGCTTGCCAAAAATTAAATTTGTTTTCATTAAGCCAGACAAAGCGTTTAAGGCCGCTGCTAAAATACGGGTGCACGTCGCTAAGATGAATATTAGTTAAATTAATTTAAATTACTTTTTCAATTTTGAGGGTTAATTGAAATTCATTTTTTATGATTTTAGTATTTATTAAGGTCTCTTGTAAATATTTTAATTAGTGTTTCTGTCAAAAGAGCTTTTATATGTTAGGTAAGATTTAAGAATACATTTTTTATTGGCTACATTTTTGTTAGATTTTATTTGCTTAAATAGCTTGTTTACATAATTATTTATTTTATATTCTAATTAAGGAAGTTGGTTCTGATTAAGGAAGTTGTCCTGTACTTATGTCCATAGCTCTTTCCTTCAAGGAGCTGGTTCGGCAGAAAATATGCTTGAAATTAAAAAAGGGTATTCTCCACGGGGTCCTCAGTGTCAACGTCGCCTTCGTCGTCGCCTTGACGTGGCCAAAAACATTTCGCTGGCTTAATTGTGCGCAAGCCAGGCAGATGTAAAAAAAACGAAATGAAAAAGTTTGGGGCAGACCGAAAAAAAACTGGTAAAGTAAGGAAAAACGCGAAAGCGCGAAACAAAGGCGCTCAAAGCGAGGAGCACAAGCGCGTTCAACGCTGACATTGCGCAAAGGATGGTGGAGGAGGTTGAGTGGGAAAAGTGGTCGTTGGGTGGTGCGAAGTAACATAACAAAACAAAATTAAAGTAAATATGCGCCGGGGCTCACAGACAAAGTAGAAAGGCAAACAAAGCGGCGACCCTGACAAGGGGTCGAGCGACAGGAGAGACAAGGATGTCAGTAAACAAAATCACAATTAACTGAGAATGGCAAAAAATAACAGCGCCAAAAGGAGCAGCGAGCATGTGACAATGGCTGCCGAGCCGAGGACTCGCTTTAAGGCGGTTAAAAAAAAAAGGGGCATGCTCAAGGACGCCAAGGACCTGTCATAAAGCATTTTAATTGCGCACCCACATCTCGCCGGCAATTGATTTGGGAGCCACCCGAAATCTATTCAAATGGGGCACAAAGACACAAGGTTGATTGCTAAATGATGGGAAAAGGGTCTCGGGTTCAGTAGATTAGAGTGAGGATGGCATTATTAAATTCCTTGTCCACGAAATGCAGCAGGTTTCTTATAATCCTTTCGTACATTTTATAATCTCTTTAATTACAAACATATTGGCCATTAAAAAAGGGAATACAAAATTATTAAAAGGTGTTTCTTTATATGCAAATGTATAAAGATGTTTTCTTCACTTCATTGATCTTGGAAACGAATAGAATTTGTCGCTCTTTTATTTGAACAATATATATCATAAAGGGTACTATAAGCTATAGTATTTGTGACAACGACGAACAGCATCGTTGAATTCTTTGCATATATTCAGATCCGCATTCTCCTCGGTGCATTTAAGGAACTGCTTCATTTCAAAAGCGCAGGGTCCTTCCTCAATAAGATCACTGTGCCTATGACCATTTCCTCTGAATAACCCTGTTATTCCGGCTCCGATAGTGTGACCCACAGCAGTTCCGGCTGCCACGCCGGCCGCACGGACAGCCACGTCCTTGAAGATCGATCCCGAGCTCCTTAAGGACTCCTTCTCTACAGGCTGAACCAAGGGAACTGGCAGGTGGCTCTTCGTACCATTTTTCGCAGAGGTGCTATTATTTTTGCGGGGCATTTCTCATGAATTACGAAATATTTCTAGTCAATCAAGTTAAAAATATGTGAACTAGCTCTAGGGGAAAAGTAAAATTTCGAATGTCCCATGCGTAGCTCATAATCTCGAGGCCGCCCCCGGAGCTGTTTTTTTTTTTTTTTTTTGGTTCAGCTTTGCCAGCTAATTTATATTGCATTGGCATTGGGGAAGGCGGCTAATTGCCGAGTGCACGGCACACCACCAGAGCGCCACCTGGCGGCAGGACCTGCAGCCGTGAGAAAAAAATATTTCTAATTTGTGTTCCCTTTAGCCGTCTGCGTTTGCTTTTCCCATTTCCCGCACTAATTACGAACACATAATGAATTTGTCGGCAAACGCGAAAGGTATGAAAGCAAAACAAATACAAGACTCCAGCTGGTTTTCGCGTTGAAAAATTCCCAGTGGAGCGGGCAACAAGGGGTTAATATATACCCTTCAGAATACACCGAAAACAAAATTTTAAATAAAATAAAAAATAACGCAAAATAAAGATCTACTGTTTTTAGGTTGCCTTTAAATTTAGGAAATTCATATTTATTTAAGAATTCACTCTTTGAAACTGTATAAAGTAAAGTTTTTGAGGCAGGCTTTAAGTGACTACAATATACCCTAAGTATCTCATGACTTCATATTATTCTAATAAATGTTTATTGTTTATGGGCTTTTTTCTCTGCACTCTTTTATATTCTCATCACCTTCTCGTTTGAGTTAAAATAAGCGAGAGTACTTTATGAACAATCTGAAAGCCATTACCAAAAGCCTCTTTAATTGCTCACTTGCGAGCAAAAAACCGCATAGGAAATTACGAGAAGAGTATTTGGAAAAGCGAACACTTCAATTTTCCACGAAAACCCCTATTTCCTATTAGTGAGTGCAGCGCGGAAATGCTTTAATTAGCAGCGAGCATGCAATAGTTCTTGGCGATGACTATTTTTAGCCTTTTGAGTGGGAGTAGGGGAAAAATGAAAATGAAAACATAGCGAAAACACAGCGGCAATTAGCCAAGCTGCCAGCCAAAAGTTTGGGCCTAATTCGAATTAGTCCTCGGCACACAAACATACAAAATGCAGAGTGCTGCCAGCGAGTTCATGTGGCAAACGGAATATTTCATTAAATTATTGCCAACCGCAGAGGAAAGTCAGCCCGAACAGCAGAGCCCGCTGCAAATGCCGCTTGATTGATGCTGCTTTCGGGGAAAACTCGGCCCAATTTCCCCCATCCCCCGAACCCTGCCATTTCGGGGCCATGTTAATCAGCCGTATACAATTTCCACTCACTCCGTTATGAATATTTAAGCAAATTATATTTGCTCGCTGAAAATTCTGTCGGCCTGTCATGTGAATAGATGTGACAGCAGCTGGGGCCAGAGTCGTCTCTTTCCTTGTCCCTTTGGGGAAGAATTCATGTGAAGAGCGAGCGAGCATTCAGAAGACTCGACTCGGAATGCTAATTTCATTTTGTTTATTGTTTTGGCTACAACTTAATTGGCCCGCTCCCCCTCGCCGCACTTCGCCATCTTCTTCATTCCCAGCAAATGTTTATAAATCAATCAACATCAATAATGTTTCGGCAAGCAAGATGGATGGCCTGGAACTCCGAAGAGATGAGGAGGTGTGGTTGTGGCGATGAGGAGATGAGTTCTTGTTGATGGCTGCCCGCATAACGCCAATTAATTTGCCTCTGCCAAGGCTGCTCCTATTCACTCCAGAGTGGCAGTGGTGAAAAATCGCTGAGATGCGAATTATAAAGAAAAATAAAAGGACAAAAGTGAATCAGAACCAACAAATAAACTTCAGTAATTAACTACTTTAAGCGTAGCAATAAATTAATTACTTTTAGCTACAGAATTGCGGGGCAAATCTTAAGAGGCTTATAAAATCCAAAATATTCAAGGAATTCAGTCTTCAGTCATGTGTTAATTATTATTGAGTAGCAATTTATCATCAAATCTATTGACTATTCTTCCTAGAGTTTTAAAGCCTATTTTGTTGAGTCTTGTTCAATAATTTAATAAGATATGTTTCAGAGTTTAATATTTAATAGGATTTGGTTGTGATCCCCAAGTCCAATTTATTTTTCCTTGCTTTTCCTCAGACATTATAGCGCCGACGGCATTGCTGCATGGCCTCGTTGAACTCCTTGCACACCGAGATGTCGTTGTTCTCCTCAGTGCATTTGAGGAACTGCCTCAGCTCGAAGGCGCAGGGTCCATCCTCCACTAGTTGACTGCGAGGCGGCTGCTGTAGGTTCTGAGCTTCGGATTCCTCTTTCTGCTGCTGCTGCGGTGCCTGTTGCTGCTGTTCCTGCTGCCCCGATGCTGCCTGACCACGCCCACTGAACATACCGGTTATGCCAGCGCCCACAGCATGACCAACTGCTGATCCAGCAGCCACGCCCGCCGCCGTGGTGGCCATGTCCTTGAACATATCGCCCGTGCTTCGACCTTTGCCCTCTGCAGCGGCAGCCGGTGCAGGTGTTGGGGTCACTTCTGGCAACGTTTCCTTCTTGGGCTTCTGCGTTGCAGGCAGATTTCTACTACTGCCGCCATGTAAGTCATGGCTACTGCTTTGGCGACTGTTGCGCGGCCGGCGCATGGATCCATTTCCAGAGGATCGAGTCTCGGAACGTTGACGGGGCATATTACGTGGAAAAGCTAAACTTTTAGCTGGAAAAAATAAGGTGAAACGACTGAAAAGATGAATTTCGAATGACAAGCAAGCACACTGTCATCTGACTCCAAAGGTTCGAGGCAAGAGAGGTACGGCCAACTGAGGCCACATGGATCCCAAAGCCTGTCCGTTAATTTACATTGCACAGGTGTTGCTGGGGTTAATTGCAATGTGCACGAAACTTGGTGTGGTCTCTCTGTGGCCTGGCTTTGATATTATGAGATAACTTTGCTGTCATAGAACTAATTAAGTCAACAAATCCTTGGAGATTTAATAGTAGTGTCACAGGGTTTGTATAGAGATTGCGTTAATGCTGGCAGTAAATATTAAGATTCTATATTATTAAAAGTGTTACACAGTCTGTATTCAACTAACAGCACCCCTGATAAATGCCTTGACCAGCTGCTGCTCTGCTTCAATTGAAATATAGCGCTTCCCATAGGCCTGGCGTTTCATTACTTTTGACAGACACTGCACTACAGTTGCCCGCAAACTTATTGCACTCAGGCAGATACGCACAAACACTGGCTGTGAGATATGTCCGGGAGATTGCCCGATTTCATTTGCATCCACCACAATGTCTGTGGGCTGTTTGCTCGCTCTATAGTATATACCATTTGATATTTGCTGATCTCAGAAACTGGCACGCTTTCAATTCGGCATCGCACTCAAGTGCTTGACTGTGCGGATTGCACTTTGAGTTAATTAAGCGTTGACGGCCACAGTGCGTATGATTAATGTGGGCTGCAGTAAACGCCATTTGCATTTCTGGCAGCCATTGAGAGGCTAATTCAGGGCTCACAAGTGGCTCTCAAGTGTTACCCATTATAATTCACCTCCGATATATGCCACAATTACGTGGCCAATTTTCGCCAAAAACTGTCTGGCCCGATGACTACAAAAATACAATTAAAGTCGACTTCCATACCAACTTGAGCACTCATAACTGCCTGGAGAATCGAGCGGCCAGAATATGGAGAACAGAGAACATTTCAAATGCGGTAAATTACAGTTAACGATTTTGTAGCACAGCAATTTGCTTTATCTCTAGATTTCTATCTACGGTTTGTAAATGTATTTCCACGTACACCGTTTGTTTTGCATGTTGGCCGGTCGGTCTGTTCGTCGGCCAGAGCCACCTCATCTGGTCATTGGCCAGCAGCGAAAGCCAAAGCCAAGCCATTGTGGCTAGCATGTCCGAGTGTATGTCTGCACTGTAAAAATGATTATTCGGAAAGGGAAGTAGAATATAAAACAAGGTAAACTTTAATTTCCAAGTCATACTCGATGGTCAACAAATTTCTTAATATATTAAATTCCTAATTTAGATACTAGAAATTATTCCCCTTAAAATTCCGTATTCCTTTTCTCCGAGTGCTCGTTTGCGGTTAACAAATGTAGGAACACCGCCATAAAGGTGTTGAAATAACTGCTGCACAGTTGCGCCCAGACCAGGCTTTGTTTGCCTTCGTTTCTAACGTTTCTTTTGGCTCAATTGTTACGGCGTTTTATGGTTATTGTGTTGAGGGAGGGCGCAATGCAAATTGCCGCCACATAATTATGTCGCAGTGAAGTAGTCCAAAAGAATGGACTCTATGTATGCCGACCGTAATGCCCGTGTCTGCATGTGGACTTACCAACAATGGCGGCGAAATCAGTCCAAGTTTGCTGCATCAAAGTTTCGCAATTGCCCCCGAAAAAGTTACGGATCTCTGACACCTGGACAAGCCTAACTTTTCCGTGTCTAATTAGCAGGCGACAGGAGCAGTTCTCCCAGTTTTAGTTCTCATTGCCACCAAACTAATTTATATAAAAACTCACTTTGGCTCAACCCGGCAATCAAATAATAGAAATGGGAACTTTTAATTTGCCATTGCCCTGACAACTCACGCAATGGAAGCACGGAAAACTCCAGAGGGAAAAACGGAAGGATAAGGAAAAAAAAACCAAAGTTTCTGGGCGACTGAACTGGACGTTGCCGCAGGTAAATCAGTTGCTAATTGCATGGCCCCGATGATGGGTTCGCGATAACAAAGCAATTTCAATCTACCTGTCGATGATG
The DNA here is from genome assembly GCA_018904745.1 of Drosophila orosa. Taxonomy (NCBI): domain Eukaryota; kingdom Metazoa; phylum Arthropoda; class Insecta; order Diptera; family Drosophilidae; genus Drosophila; species Drosophila orosa. Next base: position 2,931 of record JAEIIH010034861.1, on the reverse strand, counting down.
GGGAAAGTTTAGTTTCCACTTTACAACTACACTTTGGTTGGTCGGGGTTTTAAATTAAAAAGTTGTACAGCTTAGAGAATGTATAATTTAAAGAAATGTATTAGAGACTTTTTGGTTTTTCAAGTTACTGATTTTATACAATTTTTAATGAATTATAAAAATTATATTTAAGGAAACGTGAAACGACACACTTTTGATATTAAATAGCTTCGAAGCAAGTATTCTAAATGAATACATTTAAACTTATTATAAAGGCAACCACTTCCTATATGATTTAAATTATATTTCCTTTTCAATTGTTCCTTTCTCTGTAGCAAATTTTATTATGGAAAGCAACCGTGGTGCAACTTGCAACTGTTCCATTCAACTTTCATCAAGTGTCAGGCCGCAGTTCCTGCTCCTTGACTAATGATCGCGTGCCGGGGCTTTGCAATCTGCCATTGCAATAGTGCAACTTCACGCACGTAGTATTTCCCGGGGGACAGGCAAACAAATGAATTTAGTCTTCGGGGCCTTATATAAATTGCCTCGATTCGGGGCGGAGGTCAACATTTTGCACTCATTTTTTGTAAGCTCAACGAAAAAGGGGCCGGCCAGAGGGCAGAGCTCTGAATTATATTCCCATTTTTTTCGCTTATTAGCTGGGACCCAAAAATTAAGCCGAAAATTAATGATTGCACTTTCGAGAGAGAGTGGTAGAGGGAGTGAACGAAGGAGAATAAGCGATGCAAAGACTTCATTGTAAAGGGCTTTGCTTCGCAACTTGGTAATGTGCAGATTAAAAATTTTCGCCCCATCGTTCTGCTGAGTTTTCCTCTTTTCCGCGGCGAGAGCGCGAAAAGTTTCGAAGGGGGAGGGCGGGCGGTCTGCCAGTGTTTAAGGAGCCGCGAAAGAAGTTTTTAATGAAAATAAATCATGCGCACACTCGACTGCCTACAAGGGCAGACTTCAGACTTCGAAGAACCAGGGACTTATCGCCCGGGAATAAGCCAACGCGTTGCCCTTATGCGACGCTGCCACGCAAGGCAAAAAGCTAACAACAAAAAATTCCAAAAAATTTATGGACTTGCTCCAGTTGACACTCGATATAAATCAGGGCCATGCAATTAGGGAGCGGGCCAAATTACGCCAACTCACGAGAGACACAGTCCCAGAACTATCGTTTTCGGGGCCACCCCAGGGACGGTTGGTGGTCCATCCCAATTGGCAAACTGTGCTGGCAATCACCCCCCAAGGTTTTCTCACATATCCGAAATGCCACTGGCCACAGGTGTTTATTTAATTAATTTACATAAATCAACTTGGACACAAACACACAAATACTATAAACTCGCTGCATGCAAATCGCACTTGGGCAGGATTTAGCCTGCATTTAATAAGTAATTAATTTTAAATCAGCTTATTGACCCAACAACAAGGCCGAGCCTAAAAACTGTTTATACTAATTAAATGACAGAGCTACAGAGCAAATAAATAAAGTTAAGCCCATATTTACGTTGCGGTGCACACGTGGCGTATACGCAATGTGGACGATGAACTTGGATTATGGCGGAAAAGCAAACCGAGCAGATGATTATGCAAATGGAAAAAGGCTACTATTGGCTGAATATAGAATATATAATATATAGAAAATGAGATTGATTTCAAATTAATCCGCTTTTGAAGCGTAACAAGTGAAACAAATATTATTATTCATAAGTAGAAAAGGAATTTCATTAAAATAAATATCTAAAATACCAAAAGGAATGTTAGCCGTTTCAAACTCATTTTGTTTAAATAAAGAACATAGTTTATATACATATTTTAACACCTCTTACCTCTAATCCACTTATTAAAAAAGAAATGTAATAAAATTGTTCTAGTTTGTCCTTCTAAACAAGGGAACCGTAATTAAATTGTTTGGAAGCTAACCATTCTTCAATTAGCAAACTTTAGGTTTCCTCATCGTCTAATTTTGCGTAAAAATGTGTGAATTTTCTAGACACTTTGCACGAGTGGCTTTAATTTGCCAGCCATTCCATTACGGTAACTAATTGCCAACGTCGGCTACAAATTCCTCACTCGATTGTCTGCAGAAAATTGTGCTCGAAATAAATTGCGCCCGGGCAAATAAATAATGCATGGTTAAAGCAAATGGGAAGGCGTAACGAGGGGACATGCAAATAATGGCGGGCTCTTTTCTGCCTTGGCAAATCACTTTGAGTTATTGTATTTAGCCTTCAACACGGTAAAATAAATATTTTAAAGCCTCGCACACACCCACCGACACCTACACCTACACCTGCAAAAGGTGTCTAACAGCACGCACTTTGGGCGATGATTGATATGGCAGACATGGGCGCACGGGACACGCAGAGGAGGGGGCGCCTGGTCACAAAACTTTGCCTTTCCTATACCCCCCAAAGGCCCCTCCAAGTTCGGGAAAAAATACAGAAAACGTCGAGTGTCAAAGTTTTTGTGCGCGCTTAGCGCATTTGATGAATTGTTAAAAGAAAATCGCGCGTATGTGTAAACATTTTGGTCTACTCCGAGGATAGGACAAAAAATTTCTTGACGGGGGCTGGAATTGTACGAGTATATATATACGTATATATATATACGTATATCTGTGTGAAAATCAACAGTACCAGCCATGGCAGCTTTTGAAGCCGCCGACGAGCAAATGGCGGAAGCTCAAGCAGCTGCTGATGATGATGGCGGTTGCTGTCGGTAAACAGAAAAGACTTGAACCGAATGAGGAAAGTGTTGGGAATCCAAAGATATTGACGGGTTAATACCCTTCCTCACAGTGCCCTTGATAGTGAAGATATAACTGGTTATCAATGGGCCAAATAACCTTGAATGAGACCTCAATGAAAAGAATGTTACTATTTAAGTGCAGAGGCAAGATATAAAAAATGTAGATAAGATGTTTAAAATTTGAGGAGTACT